>JAULJZ010016791.1:0-11303 GCA_032270985.1 Heliamphora pulchella
GCCAAAAGGCAATAAGGGAATAAGCCAAAGAGTTTTAAGCCAATAAGAAATTGTTATAAACATTTTTTCTTTTATTTTTACATGATATATCTCGACGAGTCGGTCTTTAAAAAATAATTTATTTTATATAAAAAACGACTGTGTATGATAAAAGTTATGATATTTTAAAAAATGTATAAAAGTATTCTAGGTTAATAAGGAACAAGGCAAAAAGGTTAAAAGTCAATAATTCTAGGTTAATAAGGAACAAGGCAAAAAGCCAAAAAACTGAGGTTGACAAACGGGGCTAAAAACTTATTTGGGTTTTAAGCCAAAAAGCTTTAAGCCCAGCTTAAAGTTGGGAGCCAAACGAGGCCTAAGAGTTGTAGTACGTACTAGTCCTTTTATTTCTTTGATGGATGAAGCAGTCTTCTCTTGATTGCTTGAAAGGGAAATGCTCCAAATCCGAACCTTATGATGCATCATTTTAGTGTGTTGCTTTGTAACACAATCTTGTTTTGTTACTACGTAGTCTGCCTATATGCAGAAATGGGTGTAGAAAATGGGTTTGTTCATATCCCTTATAAAAGCTGGGAATTGTTGAGAAAGGTAAAACTACCAAGGCTTCTGCATATTCATGGAATTGATGTGTCCCCCTTGTGCTACATACGTTAAAACCATAACAAATGTGTGATGGTGCTTTGCATATCTCGAGCATTGTGGTTTAATGTTGGGCTTTCGCGATCCATAAGGCTTCATGATTGATGGCCGGTCATTCCCCCCTTAGTTGGGTGTGACAACTCGTCTTATTTTTTATTTAAGCTTTATGTTCTGAATCTCAATTAGTGTTTGGTTGTGGGTTCTCTCTTTGATGTTTTAAATAAAGAATCTCTATTTATTTATGTTATTGAATTGGCCCCGGCTAACCATTGAAAAAAAACTGTCAAATGTTGAGCAACTTTATCTACTCTAGAAAATTATGGTTCTCCGGAAATAATTGATCTTAAAATGTTCAAAAAGCTGTTACCATTGTGTAAGCTATAGAACTGAGGGAAGACTTTTTTCATTTTTTATCTTCTTCTTCTTCTTCTTCTTCTTCTTTGGGATAAATACGACTGATTGAAGACATTGCCAGTGAGTAAAATACAACGGACAAGAGTCTGCATATGAGCATATCTGTAACACAACTTCATTAAGGGTGCAGAACAAAGTCATGTGAACTAATAAGTGGAGGAAATTTACGTTGAAAACCTTTCTAGAACAAGAGTAAAACAAAAGGAGAGTGGAAAATTAACTATGGTGAAAATATGATTGCATTAAAACCCCATTACAAGAATTACTGCACCACCTTGCTTCTGGCAATTTTGAGTATTTTTATTTAATGGATAAGAAGTAATTGTAGCATTCTCGTGGTCAAAAACTATGTGAATCTGCCTGAGACTTATCTCTGGAAGCTTTTCAGCAGAGTTTCTCATAACTTGCTTTAATGAGAGTTTGATGAAATGTCATAGCGGACACACTGAAAATAAAACAAAGTGAAAAGACAGAAGTAAATAAAAGTTTAGAATTTTAATTTTTGTTTTGGAAGAATCTAACACCACCTTGCTTCTGTTGAGTTAACTTTTGTGGTTGTCCCTCCATGCTTTCGTATCTGTCAATTGTTTTTGGCATAAGCATTGCAGGTATGTATTGTTGATTTTCACTATTACTGGTTATGCTTACCTAACAAATTTTGATAGAAGGTTCTTTTCTTTTCCTCCATCACATCCCAATTATTCCACGTATCAATTATAGGCGATGTTCTAGAATCAACTTTGATTTTACAGTAGCATACCAGCTCCTAATGATTGGATGAATTTTGCACAGGTCACTTTCTTATATTAAATATATATAATTTCACTTTGTGCAGGTCTAAGAAGCAGAATAAAGAGGTCAAGAAAAGAGGTGGTGGATTTACCAAATTATGTAGTCTTTCTCCAGAGCTACAGAAATTTGTTGGAGTGCCTGAGTTAGCCAGAACTGAGGTATATCCAAAAGTTCTATTTCTTAGTATTTTGTTCAGTATTGGAATTCTCTGATAGGTAATTTATTTGATCATTATTTTATTATAGGTTGTCAAGCAACTGTGGGGCTATATTCGTGAAAAGAATTTGCAGAACCCAAGCAATAAGCGAAATATAATTTGTGATGATGCATTACGTGCACTTTTTGGTGTGGATTGCATAGACATGTTCCAAATGAACAAGGCTCTAACGAAGCATATATGGCCATTGGATTCAAATGGCGGTACTACATTTCCCAACTTATTTAGATTTTTCATTAGCGTTTTGTTGCACATAGTTCTTATTGATGCCTCATACTTTCCCATTTTCTTTTTGGGTAATCGTGTGACACTCCAATTTGGGATATACTTGTGGGATGAATTTTGTTTTTTAATTTGTATGAATGTATTATATGTCAATTTATTTTTTCGCAGCGATAATATTTTTTATTCCACCCTTATATGTTAAAGGGATTCTATGAATACGAAACAAAGGTTTTCTCCATTACCGTGGTCCACACTATATTATTCTCCCAATGCCTCATTGGGCAGAAAAAGAATATATCAAAATTGAAAAGAGAAAAATAGTTGTGGCATTATAATGACATAATATTATTTTTCTTGGTGCCATTGTTTCACCAAGTCAGACTGCCAAAGCCACTTAGTATTACTAGAGGCCACTGATAACCTTGTAAACCGGGGAGGGTGGGGTATCTTTTCAACCATTGAACTTACCGTAAGCAAGAGTAACGGACGGGGGCAAACTGGCTTTCTTGATATTGGCTTGGAGCTCAATATTGCATGGACAGTGGGATTTCCAAGGATTGCTGGTGCACCTTGATCCTAATGGGATTTTGAGGAAATGTAGGTCTGCTTTGATCCTAATGGGTTCTTTACCATCATCTGTACAAAAAAGGGTAAAAAAAGGTTGTAAGCTGGGGATTTTCAAGGTTCAAGTTGATTATACCCGTTTATGTGTGCATTACATGTCAAAAATTGAAAATTTTAGTATCAGTTGAACACCTTGATTCGCCCATAAATTGAATCGTGGATGTTGGGAAGGGAGAAAACAATGAGATGAACTATTGTGGTCTACCGTACAACTTATGAGGTTTTTGGGTCCTGGTAAGGATATATGGTGTTAAGTTTGCCACTCTATTTTCATTTATACAATTAAGTTCCCCCTTCTGTTTTATTTGATTAATTTGCACTGAATTCATGTAAATAATATGGCTTACAATGTCTTTACATAATTTAGCAGCTCCAGTGAAGTCTATACATAAAGAGAAGCAACAGAAGCAAGAAAGAGAAGAAGGTACGTACTGTGATTTAAGTTCTGAAGATGATGTTTGTTTCATTTGTTAAAAAGCTTTAAGGTTGTCTCTATGTTTACTAGCTACAGGAAGTAAGATTCCTGCAGCTTAACCCAAACTTGTCCATTCTTTGTTCAGAGGCTTCAAAAGTTCTGCTTCACTATTTTGTGTTTTCATGTTCAAACGGGTTGACACTCTGTATCATGCATTTTTGTTGCAAAAAAAAATGTTTTTATACTTATTTCTATTACTCTGATCAGAGTTGTGAAATCCTTGTAATGACATTTACTTCCTCCTTATTCCCTTTTTCAATATAGATTCAGATGAACCAAAAAGACCAAAAAAACGGCAGAAGGGAGGGAATTCAGGTTTTCTTGCTCCTCTTCCACTTTCAGATGCCCTAGCGAAGTTCATTGGTACAGGAGAAAGTGCATTGTCGCGATCTGATGTTGTAAAGAGAATCTGGGAATACATAAAACAAAACAATCTCCAGGTTTGTGGTTGATGTCCTTTATCAATCCACGTTCTGGGTAGGCCGTAGGTACACTTGCATGCACAAACCTACCCAACATGATCACCAGTTAGAGTGTTAAGAGGGGTGTGTGTGTGTGTACACTCATCAACACGCGTGCAAACATACACACACATGTATATGTGATAGTGTGCTAGAATGTTCTAAGATCCCGCAGCCAGCTTATCAAATGGTGAAGTACTCTCTATTTCAGCACCCATCCTTCTTTTACAAACATGCACACACTCTCTTGTATGTAGCTTGGTTTATATAATGCTATATGCAACATGTGATGAAAACCCTTTTTACTACTTCATCATTGTCAGTTGTATTCTTATCAAAGTACTGTAGAAATATCCCATCTTTAAACTGGAATCCGCTATACACTCATGTTATTAATGTTTTTTCTTAATTGTTAATGATCCCTCTTCAATTATTTCATTTATAACAAAAGGATCCTGAGAGCATGGGAGCCACATGGGGTCAGAGGGGTTATGATTGTGTGTGTGTGTGTGTGTGTGCGTGTGTGTTTATATATTTTGTAAAACTTTTGTGAAGTTCTTATTGAATCTTTAATTTTGGTGATTATGATTGTATATTTGGTAATATGTTTTGTCCATTGGTAATTATTATAATTTTTTTATTTTCATTAAATTATAACTTGTTGGAAGATATTTTAAAAGAATTTTTTGAGTAGCACATCAATCTAATTATTTTCTGGATTACCAAATAGATAATAATACACTTATGATTTTTAGATATTTGCCGCCTCTGAATAAGAATTTTGGCTCTTCCCCTGCCTGAGAATCTAATCTATTGGGGAAATACATGATCTCAAGGTCCAAGGTGGTCCTGAGAGTCTTCTGAGGAATTGCATGTTCTCAGGGCCCAAGGTGGTCCTTCAACGCTTGAAGTTAAGCTACCCCACTGATCTATTGTGTACAAGTCGCTACGACGCTAACTCTACAAAATCCTTGTAATATTATCTTTTACTTGTTTGTTTTATCTGTTTCAAATTGTGGACATGGAACCTCAACATTTTCTAATGCTAAAATATTATTAAGAAAATTGTAATGACACATGATAATATGAGGTAGAATCCCTAACATTAACATTATGGAGGGTAATGTATTTTATCCATATTGCCTTCCTTTAAGGGCCACTAGTCAAGAAAATGGATCACTAATGGATCACTAAGTGTTTGAATCTAAGCAAGGAGGCGAGGATGTTGTTGATTTATACATATCTACCTTTTTCTGCAATTATACTAATAATCTTGTGAAAAACTTGACAACTTTAATTCAGTTTATTGAGTTCGGTTGTGGTATTACCGTATTACTTTAATCTGTTAGTTTTCTTTTACAACTGCAACTGCAACTGAAAAAGTTTGTTCCCACGCCTTAGTTCATCTATATCAAGGCACCGTATATGTGCTAGCTGAGTTGTGTTAAATGCTTTGGTATCTTCACTGTCTTGCCTTCTTTTGTGATGAACCTGCCACTCAAGTTTCTCACTGTGTTCTTTTCTTGTTCTTGAAGGATCCATCTGATAAGAGAAGAATAATATGTGATGGGAAGCTGAGAGAACTCTTCGATGTTGATTCCTTCAATGGATTCACTGTTTCAAAACTCTTAACAGTTCATTTCATAAAGGCATAACAGTGAGTTGCTCGCACGTTCTTCTTGCTAGGCCCAATGATCTGGGGATTTTGCATGTGAGTTTAATTTAAGATTCTAACCACTTTCCTTTGTCTTTTGTTGTCCTCTGTTATGTATCTTCTCTCATAGTCTAACAAAGGGCAAATAGAAAACTTCGAAAGAAAAAAGTCAATTGTTGCCTCAATCTTGACACGGTCGAATTTCTTATCTTTCTTGGGAAGCTGATATCCTAGTTTTGGGTATCTTTTTGTTTTCTGGAAGATGTGAATACCAGTTTGGTTTTGAATATTTCTTCATGTTGCTCTGTACTTCCTCCAGAGTTACAGAGTGGAAGCCCAAGAATATTGAAAGAATATTTTGGTAGTTAGTGCAACATCTTGCTCCATTGTGGTCATTTGAGGGACATTGTAGGTTATTAGAAATGATTTGTTCTTTCCAAACTTGATGTGAAGTAGATACAAAAATTTGGCTCTACAAAATATTGGTCATGTTCACAGATGGGAAGGTTCATACATTCAAGAGTGAGGGAACTTGGGTGCGACTTTTCTGTGTCATTCTGCTTTCTTGAAGGTATTACTGAATGTGCTTATTTCATTCGATCTAAACTACGTACTTGCGTTAAATTGCATGCTGATATTATTTCTATATTTATTATTTTATAACGAGGGGAAATATTTTTGATGTCACAAGTTGTTCAGCCAGCTCATTGTTGTCTTCTCTGTTATGACCGCAGCTTTGAAATGTGCTTTTCGAAAAATACATTTGGTTAAAGTTCCTTTTTCTTTTTTATTTTAATTTTATAAATGCCATTGCCTTCATTACATGCGTCCAATACCTTCTGTATTACTTCATGAAAAGTTAATTTGCAATTTGAAATGACCACCTACGTATGTTGGATTGCTAGCCTGGTAAGATTTTCACTTTGTCATTCTGATGAAATTTGGTAGTTATCATTTATCATAACAATCCCTCACTTTGTCGGAACACAACTAGCTGTCTACTTGCCATGCCATTTCACATCATGTCTTAGCACTGTGCTGTGTTGGAAGTTGGAACACAACTAATTATCGCGTTGCCATACAATCACTCAGAATTGCAAAGTTCGTCGTTAAAAGGGGTAATATAAAGTTCAAGGTATCATTTTGTTGCGTTACAGAACTTCATGATTCGCATTCTTGTGCTGCTTATGTGTTAAAATTGTATTATGTTAATTTATTGATAATATCCTTATTTATGCTGTCGTTCAAAGTCATTGTTTAAATCCCTTTATTCTAGGCAGAGTAGTCCGATTTTGGTTAAATTCATGCATTTTGTGATGGTATTGGATTTCATGTGGTATGTTCTTACTTTACAGTAGAAATTCCCTCTATTATGGCCCTCCAGGAAAGAGACTTAAATTCCGAGTCTCGTCAACTTACATCTAAAGAAACCCCTGATGTATGCATTTTCTTTTACTCTCCAGTTGTGTTGATTGAATTTAAGTTAGTTCCTTTAAAATATTGTGGTTGTTCATCTAAACATTTTATTCTATTGGTTAATGATTCCCAATGCAAGCTTTAGTCAACTGGATGTGGGGAGAAGCCAAGCCCCTCTCCATATCCCTCAAGACTATGATTTGTGTGTCTAAGGTGGGCTAACAATGATGATTCGAACTGTTTATCTGGTAGACCTTGTAGAGAGATTATTTATGCAAAAACTATACTTAATTGAGTATAAATATTAAATAGATAATGAACAAATCACTATTTGTTTTACGAAATGAATGATTTAAACTTAAAGTTCATTTTTTAAAAAAAAAATCAACCATTTTGTAAAATAGAACACAATTTGTTTATGTATTTATAGATGTTTGATCGAAGTTGAATTTTTGTATGAATGATCTAGTCAGAGAGGCATACAAATGAATGGTTGGAATTCTTGTTGTGGGTTCCCCTAATGCCCACCAAATAAAGTTTTGAGGGCGTTAGGATGAAAAGTGGTTTGGAGGGGAGCTGGAGAATTGTAGTTGGAATTAGTGAAGTTTGAAATGAAAGATGACTTCCTAAACTATACATCTCAATCGATTGACTATAAATTGTTTTACTCAAAATGTTTACCTTAGGGAATTAAGTATTCACATTCCACCTTTTGTTATTTGGCAGAACAAGACAAAATGTGGAGTGCAGCCAACAGAAGTGGATTTAACAATTTCTGTAATTTAAAACTTGATGCTTCTCTACAGCCAAGAAAAGTGAAGCATGAATAACAATTTCTGTAATTTAAACCTTGATGCTTTTCAAGGTTTTCATGAGACCATCAAAGGTTATCCAAACAAGTTTTTCAGCTAAAAATGAGAAAAAAAAAAAAGAAAGGAAAAAAAAGCTTTAGAAAATCCCAGAAACGTATGGGGACCACGTTGGTTTTCCAGAAAGAAAGGCAAAAGAGAATCAATGGATTTCTGTGCAGCAAATTGATTCCAATGGAAAATCTCTTTTCCTGATGGCTGCTTGCCATGAAATCTCGTGTGATGTGATTGTGATGCTATTAATAAAATAAATTAAATTTTCTCATTTGTTTGCTTTGATGAAAATAACATAAAATATCTTACTAACCAAAAGACCAAAATTGATTTACATATAGAAAAGTAGTAAATTATTTTTGGTGCCAACAAAAGAAGTGATGGCAACGATGGTAGAAGCAGTAGTGATTTTGGTGGTGGTGGTGATGATGGTGGCAGTGGTGGGGGAGGGAGCTTGTGGTGGCCATCCAATGGTGGGAGAATGGTGGTAGTGGTGGTGGGGATGATAGTAGTGGTGGGAATTGGTGGTGGCAAGGCATTGTATTAAAATTGTAACGTATTTTGATTAAATTTTTTTTTTTGTAAAAATAAATATTTTAATTACGACTCTCTTCCCGGATTCCGCATGCCTGGGAATTTAAGTGCACCGGACTATTTTTTTAAATATATATTTTAAGTACCAATCGAACACCGAAAAATAATTTTTTATTTATTTATGAAATTATCTTACATAAGCCTAAGTATTATTATATTTTTTCCCATATTTATTTGGTGATGTTTAGATGATTGCATAGCTAGACTTTGGTTTGTCAATAAGATCCGGGAATAAAATGATTTAGTACCACTTGTTCAAGGAATTTCTTATCCGTTCTGTTATCAGAAAGATTTTTCCCTCTAACCCAAATGTTCATACTTCTTTTTCTTGTTAAGGCTACTTGTGATATCATCGGTTCTGAACCACTGCTTTAAGGAAGAGCAGGCATAAATTTGTAGCGTGGGAACGCACCTTTGTTTGTTATGTATGGGCAGGGTTCCTGAAAAATATTGTATTTGGATAGAGATTTGAAACCAGTGATCTGCACAGAATAAGAATCGTAAATCCCAAATGAGAATCTTCTTGAGACAAAAAGATAAAGTGTAACTATTTCTACGCCCAAATAGGGATGACAATTTTTTTCGTCTTATACCCGTTCATTATTTACGGATTTTTTTTCGTTTCCGATAATAAATAGAGTGGGAACGGTATTTGCTCCTCCAACCCGTTTTTGATTACATAAAACAAATATTTTTTAAATATGAATACATGTAAAAAAAATATTTTTTTAAAATATAAAAAGTTTAAAACATTAAAGTATTATATTTATCTTTAATTTTTTTTTATTTTTACATTTTATATTTTTAGTTCTATTGATTTATTAATTACTATTTTTTTATTTATTATATTATTTATAATTTTTATTAATATCACTTTATTAAATCTTATAAACTATTCTTGCCCCTCTCACTCTCCCATTCTCTCTCCGTTCTTCGATATTTTTTTCAATCCCCGCCTTAATTAAATAGGGAATGGGGATGAGGATGGAGGACTTCATTCCTGCCCCATTGCCATTCATACGCCCAAAGGATTGACCTGATAGTCAAAATTTGGGATTTAGGTGTTTGTTTTCTTTTAAGCTTTTAAGTTCGAAATTTTTTTAGGGTCAGTTTATATAAGATTTTGTCTTTGTTTTAATTGAGGTTTTTGTAAGTAGGCGGTAGAATTGGTCTTTCAATGATTAATTGAGGTGTGTATAAGCTGACCGAAAATATTAGAAAAAAAAAATAAAACTATTTCCACACACACCATAGGCTGTGGATAAAACAAGGGTTGAACCAAGGAATAATCTTGTTTTTCCCAACGAGGCAACGAAGCATTTGTTAAATTTCGAAGCAAGATGTTACATTTTTTTCACTTAATCTCAGTTGATGATGTGAGATGGTCTTGAAACTTCTAAAATTATATTATTTTGCCTTCCAAGAATTTTACTATATGTGCAATAGTTTGGTTTACATTAATTAAAGTTTTGCGTCGGGATGAGATGAACAGGTTTCGTCTCGCTTGTTAATGTTTATAGTTCTTTTTGTTTGGTTTTGTTCTGTTCCCTTAATTAAAATTCTGCATACATTTTGCATTCTCTGGGCATCCTTATCGGGAGGGATGACATGAATAGTTTCGTCTTGTTTGTTATTGTTTATAAGTTTTTTTTTAATTTTTATTCATAAGAAATTGTTTTTTTAAAACAAAATATATGTTTAGTAAATATATATTGTTATAAAATTTTATTTTGAAAGAAGTGAGAGATAGCCATATGGGATTATTAAGGCAGGAAAGTCGCACAAGAAATTTGTTAGATGTGAGAATGTTTATGGTGGTCAAATGCGGTGATAAGCAGCGATAGTTGGAGGTGGTTTGACGACCGTGGTCGATGGTAGTGAGGTTGAAGAGTTCAAAAATAGAAAATTGTTTTGCAAAGATGGTTATGAACAACCAAAAGTGATCAACAGATGCAGAAGAAAATAACAAAAAATAATAGTTATAAGTGGTGATGGTGGTGACAATGCTGGTCGCAAACAATAGTTAGAGGTGATAATTTGTGAAAAGAGGTGGCGATTGGTGAGGAAATGTGGTGTCTTGCAAGAAGAGTTAGTGGGTGGAGATGATGATTTGTTGGGTGGAGGCGGAAGGTGAAAGTATTGGACATGGAGGTGTTAATTGGTATGCAGAAGTAATGATAGAAGATGGTGATCATTAACACTATATAGATGTGACAGTTGATAGGAGAGGTTATGCATAGATGTAGATACCATGTGGATAGAGGGAATGGCTAGAGATAGTGGCAGAAAGTGTTTGTCGGTAATGGTAGTAAAAAGTAAGAATAGTTACAGGTATTGAAGGGTGGATGAAATGTAAAATTATTTACAAAATAAAAATTTAGTAAATTTAATTTAAATTTGTTTTTAACCATTAGCAAAGATATAATGGAACATGTTCTTTACAGTCCAAAATCTTAAAAATAAAAGCAAAGGGAAATTTAGAGATCTTGAAAGGTAAAACAATTTTTTTATTCTTTTTTGGTTTTTTGGACAGAGAAACGATGGCTGCAAATGTTTGTTCTTTGGCATGAAAATAGTTAGCATCAATACATATTACATACACAACCATATTTGGAGCCGACATCATCCATCACTAGCAGAAGAATCCTCATCTCTATACTTACTAAGTTGTGAAATTGCCCAGGAAAAAATATATCCTTACTTTATTACACATGCTGAAATTGTGATGCTTATATGCGACTTGTCTCAACATTTTTAATGCGGTGCGCATTATAGCTTTGGAGTACATGGTGGTTTCTGATTGTCCTAACACCTTGTTTGGATCTAAAATTAAATAAGGAGATGGGACTATTTAAAAATAATTCAATATCGTGCTATATTTGAGAAATATTTGGTGGGGTTAAGAAATTTTCCCAAAACCAACTTAACG
>JAULJZ010016802.1:0-11101 GCA_032270985.1 Heliamphora pulchella
GCTAGGATGTTTGGCAAACCAACCCAACCTAACCCAAAGACTGAACTTAATTGCATTTACCATGCAAACTAAAGCCAACATTGTACATGCCAGCATAGTGGCGAGATGCCACTCAAGCTAACAACTATTGCTTGAAATTTATGTTTTATTTTTTAAGCACTTGCATGCTCAACTTACGTTATTTCAGGATTTTCTCTGCACGAGATTAATGAACATTTCTTTGAATAAATTGTAGTAGTACAAAGTTATACTTTTTAAGGATAAGTTCATACAAAAGTCTGGGTTTGAGCTAAGTTATTCACTGGGATTGATACAAGGTAACTACCAAACGTCATACACAGTGAGGAAGTAGTGGATAAACCTAATCACTAACATTAAAAACATGGACACAACATGTTGCCAACCACAGAAAATTTCATATGAATACCATCTTATCATAATGAAGATTCCAAACACTTTATCACATTCAAATTTTAAACATTTTGCTTTCAAGAACCAAAAATAAATAAATAATGCCGTAAACTTCCAATGAAAACAACAAAATATGCTTATCCAGAAGAGATCGAAGTCTTGCATTCTATACAGGATTTAAAATTCTTTAGAAAACATTTCAATCATGGGAACTAGGTTGTCTCCTTTGTATATAATACAGCTTTTGATAAGATTCTTGCAATTGGAACGATAGGCACAAGGCATGGTTTTCTGGCTTCGTTGTGTTTGATGTAGCATTTGTGGAGGGAATGCAAATAATAACTTTTAATACATGTAGGAGCCTATAGATGTGATTAATAATTTATTTTTGGTAGTCTTGTATAGTTCGCTGTCAGAAAATGTGATTCCCTATCCTGGTCAAATTGTAGATTTTCTCGATTCTCTGAATTTAACATTCTTATTGGCCTTTTGTGTTTTTAAGTGAATCCAGAGCTGGTTATGATCTCAGCCA
This sequence comes from Heliamphora pulchella, assembly GCA_032270985.1. Lineage (NCBI taxonomy): Eukaryota > Viridiplantae > Streptophyta > Magnoliopsida > Ericales > Sarraceniaceae > Heliamphora > Heliamphora pulchella. The sequence goes on from JAULJZ010016802.1 coordinate 944, forward strand.
AAAGTTGCAATAGCTCACAACAGTTGATTCACTTCATTGTGAGTTCCTGCTTTTCTTTAGTGAGAGGGGGAGTTCTTCTACGAATTAAAAAGTTATTAAATTCTCTTATTTTCTAACATTTTCTTCGCATCTAAACAGTGCATGATAAAATCTTGAAGGGGGGAACTGATAATATTGCTTCTTGTTCCTACAACCAAAATAATAAAACACATTCACACAGTTAACAGAAGGGCGAGTTCCTGGTTTCCTTAAGTGGGGAGTGGGGATTCTTCATCTCCAACTTAAAAGGAAAAAAACTTAAATTCCTCTTACTTTCCCATATTTTCTTGGCAGCCAAGCGATGCATCATAAAATCCTAAAATTGGAGAGCTCATGATATTGCTTCTTCTTCCCACAACTAAAATAATCAAACAAACTCACAGTAGTGTGAGTTTCGGGTTTTCTTGCGTAGGGAAGAGGGGGGGCTTCTTCTATAACTAACCCAAAACCTACATTTCCCTTACTTTTTGACATTTTCTTGGCAGCCAAAGGGTCCATCATAAAATCTTGAAAGGGTAGAGTTCATAATATGGCTTCTTGTTCCCACAAGCAAAAGAATAAAACAAACAACAGTGCATGTTCCAGGTTTTCGAGAGGGGGGGAGTGGGATTCTTCTTCTACGACTAAAAATAAAAAATCTTAAATTACTCTTACTTTCCAACATTTTCTTGGCTGCCAAAACGGTGTGTCACAGAATCTTGAACGGGGGGACTCATAATATTGCATCTTGTTCGCACACCCAAAAGAACAAAACAAACTCACAAAAGTAGATTTCATTTGATTTCCTAACATCCCCTCTCTCTCTCTCTCTATGACTCAAACACTTCAAATTCTCTCAATCAACAGTGCTACATTTTGTTGTCAACTAAACGGGCAATCACCGAATATAGAGACGGGAAAAGGGAAAGTGGAAAGGGGAAGAAGAAGTCAAACCTGGAGACGTTGAATGGCTTGTTGGAAGGTGGGAACTGACGAGGCGGCTTTCTTGGAGGGATCCGGGTCCAGGTTTGCCTCCGTGGACGAGTGCTTGGGATTCGCAGAGGTGGTAATTGAAGAAACCATTGCGTTCTTGGTGAAATACCGGTTTCTAAAGGGGGTGGAGTGAGAAACTCCTTTTGTGAGGAGGAAGGAGAGGTGGGTTTTGTGGGGTTTGAGCAGAAGAGAGGTGATGATGGACAGAGCAAGAATCGCCATGGATGCCACCGACCAACTGCGTTTATCCAAATGAAGGATGAGAGAGTCGTACGCTACTTGGACCGAATTATATCCATCAATAATCATCAATATTAATAAAACGTGAGTTGGTCTAACCTTCCATACATTTTCGTCCTCTAGTAAATCTCGTTTTCGCCCTTTAATTTACATTGTGCTCGTTTTCTCCATTGTATCTTCGGTGGGACTTTTTGAATTTTTAAGTTCTTAGAGATTAAATTACAGTCATAGTCTTTTATAAGAGATTGCTTTTGTCGGCTTTTGCTCATTGCTTGGAAGGCATTTTGGTAATTTTGATGTCTGCCTTTTGTTTCTATTCTTTTAGTATTGCATAGAACTTTCTCTGGCCTTCTCCGCCGCTTCACTCTTGCTTTAGTGCAAATTCTTGTATTTGTCTTTGCTCTTGCATTTGTTCTTAATTGATTGTTGTTCTTCCTTTGTTGTTCTTTATGTATCAGTTTTTTCAAACGCCTCTTACGCTTGTTGTTCTTTATGTACATGTTTTGTCCAAGAGTAATAAAAGATTACTCTTGGATTTCAAATGGCAAATACAAACCCATTTTCAACTTTGAATTGAAGCACTTTGTTCTCAAACATCAATGTCTCTCCTTCGAATGCCCCTCAACAGGTTCCTCTCTCTCTTTATTTATAATTGTTAATAAATATCTTTATTTAATATATCTTTACTTAAAATAATAATTGTTAATAATTCCTTTATTTAAACTACATATTACTGTTAACATCAACTATATATATAAATAAAATTGTTCATTTTGAATAAAAAGCAAAAAAATTAATTTTTTACCCAAACCATTAACTTAAAAAAACTAACTTAAAATCTAAGTTACCAAACAATTTATTTTGAACCTAATTTAATTTTTTGACTAAAAACCCAAAAAAATATAAAAAAAATACTATTTTTGAAGCTAGTTGCCAATGAGCTTATTCTATTTTTTCTCAAATTATCCCCAATTAGTGTGAACCCTACTTAGTTTACGAATTTTTTCATTCCTAATGTAGTATAAAGTTAACAAAGAGATAGAGAGAGAGAGAGAGGTAAAGGGGGTGCTAAATTAAAATGTGTGAGTAATTTGGCTTTTAGGTTTATCGTGAACAATGTATTTGCCGATGGGAAGACCCATGTCGGACCAGAGCCGAAGAGAGAAGTCGACGAAGCAAGAAACGATACCGTTTCCACCCATAATCCGAGAAGCGACGCGGCTCAATTGCCCAGCCATTTTTTTCGATCAGAAATTTGTCTAGAAAATAACGGCGGTGACTCTTTTCCTCAGTCCTCACCGTGTGTAGTAATTGGTGCAAATGCAGTAGAATTTGAGAGTTATTGGCTAGGCCGATTTGTGCTTGGGCTAGGGTTTACACAAAAATAATGGAATCAGTGGCCCAAACCTGAATAGGCCCACTACTGGGCTTCCACTAGGGATGCAAAATGTTCGATTTGGTCAATTTTTTTAAAAAAATTATCAATGCTCTCACATTGTGTAAATTGCGAATTTATTTGTCAAAAGTATCATGTGCATCATTTATATGGTACTTCGAGAGTACCTAGTAATTTTCCCCAAACTAATAGGTTCGGTTTGATTTTTTTGCACACCAATATTGGCAAAAAATTATTATCAAGTCAAATTAAACCATCGTAATAAAATCGATTCAATTCGGTGCAATTTTATCAATTTGAGCATTTTATAATTGAGATAATTAATTATTAAAAATACTGAATTGGTTCATTGATTGTACCCAAGTTTGTAACTTGTCTAATGTTTAATTACTAAGCTTTTTAACAATTAACATTACCCCAAAATCATAATAGCTAAACAAAATAACAATCAAACTATCTAGAATTTACAAATCTTCGACAAAATATTTGTTAACTAATCTTAAACTAAATATAAACAGCTTTGTTCAAAAACTAAAACAGCTTTGTTTAAAACTAAGCGAACTAAGAACTTCGTAAATAGTAAGTGATGTATGTATGTTGAATCAGTCAGTTTCGATTTATTTTGATTTAATATTTTTTAAACCGTTTTAAATTAAATATTATTTTTTATTTTCTTAAACTGACTCTTATTAAAAGTCACCTAAAATTGACCAATGTTGTTCGATTTGATCTATTTTACATGTGTAGGTGATTTGTTTTTTACATCCGTACTCGAGAGCAATCGGTTTTAGGACATATTTTTCATAACTGAAAACTTTCGCTGTGATTCTCATTAAATTAATTATTATGTAAAAAATATTCGAATATAAATTGGATTATATTTGTTTAGTTATTTTACAAAATATATATTTATCATTCATTTTTTATACAAAGGTGGCATGATAACATAGCTATTAGCATTTGATCAGACTTATTTTTTGCATAACAATGAGTCTTACAAAATGAACTATTTAAATTTTAAATTATATTTTAAACTCTCTCCTAAAAGGGTACAACACGTACCCTAATTTTATCGGGCAGGCCCTAATAATGCAAATTAAATAGCTTTGATCGATGTTCGAAAGACAAGGAGCAATTAAAGTCAGTGAAGTAGGGAGCATGAGCAAGAGCAACTGAAACAATTGTTGAAAATGAAAATATGTAGTGGAACGAGGTGGGTTAGTTTAGAAATTGTAAATTACAAAAAGAGGCAGTTATGGTAAAAATGGGGTGCGTGAATAGAACGTTTGAGGGGGGGTTTTAGGTAAATTAAAAAGTTCACAACTTAACACCAAATGAGTTCTACATAGTATATAGCTTATTACGCTTATGTTATTGAGTAAAATAAATGACAAAGTAATGAATTACACTATGTAAATCAATCATGCTCAATTTGTGGTGTATCGTGAAAATGATTCCTACGGTGATAGTTTTGCATTAATTACTAAGCCTATAACACATATCTTCATTTTTGGTATGTATCATTAACTAATAACCTTTATGGATGTAACTTTGGACTTCTATTAATGCATATTGGATCCCTTATTTTTCATAAGGGAATTAGATATGTTACCTATAAATTTCTTTTATTTTTGGGGAAATATAATAACATTTTGTTCTCTCCATTTTTCTAAGAGTGGACAGATCCTCTATCCACAGCTCATCTTATCTATATTTTAATACGCTCTCAATTATTAGATCATTTCTTAAAATTTTTTTATGATTCTCCAATAAAAAATTCACTAAGACACAAAAAAAATAAAAAAATACAATAATTGTTGTGACAGCAAAATTCACATTAGTTGGCAGCCCCACAATTTGTTGGCATGTAAAACAAGCCAACCTAACTGTGGTTTGGAAAGGACCATGCTGGCCAATAGGGATGAATTTTTTTTTTTATCTCGTGTCGCTCCGCATTTCTTATTTCATTTTTTACGGATTTTTTTAATGTTCTTAATAAGAAATGGTGTTGAGATAAGATTTTCTTCTATCATCCTGTTATTTCTTATCTCGCCTCTAATTATAATTATTAGATATAATTTTATATAAATACATGTAACAATATTTTTTTAATATTTAATAAAATTATAATAGAAAATTATTATCTTTATCTTTTATTTTTTACTTTTAGATATATTTTTCGTCTTTTAAATTAAATCATTTATTAAATATTTTTTTCTCTTATATCATTTCTATCTCACTCTTACTAATATCATTTTCTCTTAAAGGTGTTAAAAATTTTCACTATATATCTCCAGCTCTGGCACGCCTTGCCACTCTTTTGACTTATTTCATTTTGCTCCTACCTCAATAAGAAACAGAAAGGGAATGGGACATCACATCCTTAACCCTCTCCGTTTTTACTAGCAAATATCTAAAAGCATGATTTAAAGGCCAAACTTCGATCATTGCCGGTCTTATTCTAAGCTCTTGGGGTTTTTTTTTGTGTTTTTAATTTTTCAAAAAAATTGCAAGTTTTGTTGGGTAGGAGGAATTCGAGCCTAGGCTAACTCGACCATAGTCATGCTCATGCCAATTTACATGGCTAATTGCAAAGTGGACATCAGGATCGTGTTTGGAAAACATCTTAGGTCATGTTTATTTTAATGAATTAAGAGGAATATAATTGAATAAAAGGCATATTGGATCGACAATTTCAACGTTTGTCTCTTTGACTTGTTTGTGTCACATCCCGAATTCATGTTCTTTATTCACAAACATGTGAGCTCACATTATTCAAGGTGCTAGTAAAGGACTCTGTAGTATCTTAGAACCCAATTTTATGACATCTTAGGATTTTTACTTTGTTTTGTTTTTTTCTTTAAGATAGTGTCATTGTGATGACTAGTTGACTTTGAAATTACTTTTCATGAATAGTTGATTTAGTGGACTGTTTATATCCCATGGATATTCATTCTGATCTGAGTCATTATTTTATTCCTTTTTGGATATATCAAAACTTAACACAATAATATTTTGTAGTGATCCTTAAGATTTCATGGCATACTGGGCCAAGACCTCGTAGTCTATGGCCAGTCATGCCCCTGAATTTGGAGTGTAACAAAAATTGTATCAAAGTTTAGGTTTTTGCATAAATACTCGCACTTTTCCTTTACACCATGTCTTAGTGGAGGTCCAGGTTCCAGAGTCTTATGGATTTTTTTATGAGTTGAGATTTGTTTACAAATTAATTACGTTTTATACTCATTTTTTTTTCTTATATATGGAATCGCAGTAAAATGACTCATCTTTGACATAATGTTAGGTATAACTTTGCGACTAAAGAGGAGTCCCATGAAGAGCATGTCCTTAAGCACCCTTTCTAATGCTACAACTGCTCTTGTTCCCCTAGTTGCTCCAATTCCTCCTATTGTTGAAGGGGCATTCCAAGCTCTCCAAGCCTTAATAGGCATGATAACTGGTCAGCAACCTCAACAAAGGGCAACATTTGCGGACAGGCCCATGGACTTGGAGAAGAGTATGTGTTTGAAAAAGTTTAAAGGCAAACCCCTCCAACTTTCAAGGGATTAGTTGATCCAAATGAGGTAGAAGCTTAGAAGCAACATATAGAGAAGGTTTTTTAGCACCCGAATTGTACAGAAGAACATAAGGTATTGTCATGCCCTAAACTTCGAACGACGTGAAACATCCATAAACAACTATACAAAGCTCAAAACAACACCCAACCCGATATTTTACTCTCAAAATAAAAGCATGGATGCATTAAACGTATCATCCTCAGGCTTACAATACAAGGTCCAGAACCCAAACATGTAAAACACACGTGATCCGTACAAAATAAAAAGAGAAGACTACAGGTCTTCCGCTCCTACCGACTCCTCCTGATCAACTTGCGTGACCAAATTCACTTGAAAAATATTTTAAATCCCACACCGTGATCCAAAGCTTAGCAGAAACTAGACAAACATAAAATAAAAGTTAAACATGCTAACAAAATAATATGTATGTAACGACTCACCCGAGCCTCAAAAACAAGTTTAAAAACAGTTTGATATCACGACTCACAAGAGCTTCGAGTATAGTTTGAAAATAGTTTTATATACATACGAATATGCTACAATGCTTCACATGCAAAGACCGACTCTCGCGAGCCCCACTCTCACGAGCCTCACATGCAACACAGATGTAACCATTGACTCTCACGCGCCCCACATGCAGTGCTATAATACCACGATGCTTCACACACAACACTGAGATTTTCTCGGACTTTCACCGAAGGACCACAGTCCCAACTAATACATTGTTAACCAGAGTTAACCTATGCAATACATGCAACTCATGTGACACACGCAACCCACACAACGCACCACGTGCAACACTCACCACGCAACACATGCCTCTTCAGGACCACTTTTTCGTCCTCTAAATACCTACACACAATTGCATCGTTAGGACTACTTTTTCGTCTCTCCGATTCCCACGCACACACATGCATTGTTAACTAAAGTTAACATTCATCAGATGACTTTTTCGTCCATCGTTAACGAGAGTTAACGTTCATCGGATCACTTTTTCGTCCATTGTTAACCAGAGTTTACGTTTATCGGACCACTTTTCTGTCAATCACATTCACACAAACATATAAATAAAACCAGAGTTTTATATACCCAAGGATCACATATCCGTCCTACAACATGCATGAATAAAATTAGAGTTTTAGATGCACAAAATCGCGTATAAACACCATGTTTCACATAACGATGTCAGTCGCCACATAACCCGTCACGACATCACATGCTACACACCCCAGTACGACATCACGTGCCACACAACCAACACGACTTCACATGCCACACAATCTGACGTCCACTCACCTGGACGACTGTGGCGTCGGGCTTTTGGGGTTATTTTGGTTGTTTAAAAAAAATAAGAGAATTCAATGCATGTTTGAAAATATATTTTAACACCTTGAAAGCCAAAATTTAAAAATATTTTTTTGTTGAAAATAGAGTCACCACTTAGTTTTTAAGAAAAATCAAGAAAAACAAAAATGGTTACAGATCTTTAAAGTGTTTAATCATAGAAAAAGGGTCCGAGGGTTAAGGTACGATTCGAAAAAAGTATTAGGCATCATGTTCGTCCGACCGTAAGGTTTGCCTCTAGTAATCATCATTGGTTCTTAATAAATTTTTTTAAATGCATACAAATAAAGAAAAGAGGGGTAAAGAGGGAATATTCAAAATCAAATATAGAAAACACATAGTATATGTTTATAAAACACCAAAACAAAGCAAATGAAGAAATAAAAAAAATTCTAAGTTCTACGACATGAAATTTTTAACTAAAAGATATAGGAAGCAAATCCACATACAATGATTTAAAAAGAACAATAATATGCTCAGAATTATTAAGAACAAACAAATTGCTAACAAGATAATCTAAACTATACTAAACATGATTTTAAAATAAGGGGAGTAAACACTTTAAAACTAATATATAAAATATGCATATTATTAAATTATTTAAATGCATGACTAAAATAAAAAGTATGTGAAAATCCTAAAAGTTTACCAATGAAAAATAATGAAACTAATAACAAGTATTTTATATTTAATAAGAGAATATTTGAAGATTTAATTTGAAAGAAAAAGAAATAAAAAGAAAGCTTACTAAAGAAAAATTATGCCAAAATAAGAAAATTAGAAAATGCGTATTTAAACTACTAAACAAAAGAAAATCTAACTACTTATGTTTTATATTTTTAAATGGAACAAAAGAGAAGAAAAGAAAAAGAAAACAAAAGATAGTTAAATTACTATAAGAAGGGAAAATTACACTAACATTTAATAGTGAAAACTAGCTTAAAAGACTTTTTTTTTAATTTTTTAGGTTAACAAAATAAAAGAAAAGAAAAATAAAAGAAAGACTATGAAAACCAAAATAAAACTAATATTAAAAGAAAATAAATAAATAAATAAAATAGAACATTAGCATCAAATTGACTATTACAGCCATTTGTTTGTAAGTGTTTGGATTATAACAATAACGACATCGTTTAGTCGTATTGTTAGATTACGTTAGCACTATTCAATAGTTTGCTAAGCTTAATGCAAGTAAGTAATAAACAAAATAACCTAAGAATCGCTACTTTACCGAATGAAACGCATTAAAAATGATTAAAATAACTATATAAGCAACATAAAGGATGAGATAATCAAATTAACCCAATCACTCCAAAAAAGTAGGAAATGAGGTTAGAAAGACCGGTGATCTAAGTTAAATACCTGGATTGCTAAGGAATCCTCGAGTCGGGAAATGGTAATGGGTAATTTGATCCTCGGGCGATGATCCAAGCTAGAGTTTTAGAACTTCGGTATTGGGGGCTCGGCTCTCGGCACTTCGGCAGGTGTGGCGCCAGGATTTTGAGATTTTTGAAAATGGTCAAAAATAAGAGAATTCAAAGATGTTTGAAAAATATTTTAACACATTGAAAACCAAATTTTGAAAATTCCTTTTTGTTAAAAATTGAGTCGCCACTTAGTTTTTGAGAAAAAACTAAGAAAAACAAAAATGGCTATTGATCTTTAAAACGTTTAACCAGAGAAAGAGGGTTCGGAGGCTAAGGTACGAATCAGAAAAGATGTTAGGCACCCCATTTACCCAACTGTAAGATTGGCCTTTACTAATCATCATTGGTTCTTTACTAAGATTTCTCAAATGTATGCGAATAAAGAAAATAGAGGCAAAGAGAGAACATCCAAAATCAAATAAAGAAAATACATAGCATATGTATATAGAACGCCAAATAAAACAAGTATCAAAAGAACAATTCCAAGTATCAAAAGATTATAAACTTTGTCAGAACAGTGCAATTGCGATATTTACATGGCGGGTTTCTTATAGACTTTTATGAGTCTGGCTTTGTTTTGTTTTTGGACTTGGTTCCGAGTTCTTAGAGTCGAGGAGTGAATGTCGAATGTGATAAGCATTGTGCATAGGCATAACAGTTTGTTTGGATGGTGATCCCGAGAGTATGTGAAGGTACGAGTCAGAAAGGATTCAATGTTCGAGAAGCTTTGGGCGGAGTAGCCTGTTCGGATCAACATGATGAGTGTTGCGTATGAGAAAATTGCTAAGTGTAAGAGGCAAGTTTTGGTTGGTTATTTGTTGGACAAGTCTTGGGTTCGAATATTCTTCTGTTGTGGACTTAAGGGATTGAGGCATGTTTTATGAGTTGGGGGCTGATGTCTGGTGACATTCGTCACGTTACTCTGTCGGATGACGGCGATCATGTTTAACTTAAGTTTGATCTTTAGCTTGGTATCAGTGATCCAATGGTGAGACATTGAGTTATGCAGTGATGTGTAGTGACGTGCTGTTGCACGAGAGATATGATTGGGTTTATATAGGTTGTTGGATGCCTATGAAATGTTCTGTTTGCGGAACGTGTTTGGCCGAGCAATTTGTTGAGAGCAGGTGACTTTGTAGCTGTGATGCCGGATTGGTGTTCA
>JAULJZ010016823.1:0-16016 GCA_032270985.1 Heliamphora pulchella
ATATTTATGGAAGTGATAGGTCCCACATTTAAAAATATATTAATATTAAAAAAAATTATCTTTATTATCCTACAAAATATATTAATATTTACAAAATATTATTTTTAATTCTTTTTATCTTTATTAACTATTAATATTTTTCCGTGTAAAATGGATCAATGTATAAAAAGGCTCACTTTTCATGGAAAGAGTGTGGGGGAAAGCATGTGTTGTTAGTGAAGAACCTTGCTACACCACCTAACCAACCCATGTGAAAAGGCAAAACCCAAGTGCCTAATAGACCATCCTCTAGATGCATGCTTTTCTTTCAAATAATGAAGCCTTTAAAAAATTAAAATTTAAAATTTATTAAATTATTGAGCTTAAAATGGAAAATAAAAATAACCCTCAAAAATCTATAATACACACCTTGAGATAGTATTTTTCGTGTAAGCCCCTAATGGACATTAATTGGAATTTGCACTTGCTAATTATGAGAAGCCCTTTTTATTCGGAATTAAATTAATACAAAATATATTAAATTAAATTAAATAAGTTTCTTGAAATTATTATTTTTGTTTAAAAGATAAGAAAGAATGTGGAGATTTTTTTATTAAAAAAAAAACTTAAATAAAAACGTAAATCAATTTCATCCATAATAAACAAGCTGTTGGCTTATAAATACAACAATGTAGTAGCAATTAGTAATTAAAGAATTAAAAATTAAAGGAAAATAAGGGAAAAGAAGAGTGCGAGCCGTACTTTAACGGCACGATCGAGGAGGAGGCGAGAGTACGCAGGGTCACGTGATCTGAAAACGATGGAGGCAGCGGCGAGAGCAGCGGCGGTCTCGCCAGCGACGTCGGAGCCAGGGTGGGCCCTGTCGATCTTGTACACCGTCCTCAGCGTGTCCATGTCCTCCGGTCGCTCCCAACAGTTGTGATCCGAATACGGATCCCCCACCTGAACAAACACCACCCCCGGCGCCGCCGTCGCCTTCAGCAGGTAGTCCGTCGCCCACCTCACCGCCCTCACGGCGTTCCTCACCTCCGACCCCATGTTCTTCCCGAAGTCTATGATGCTCCACGACAGCAGCGTCGTCGTGAACGCCATCGGAAACCCGAACTTTATGTTGTCCCCGGCGTCGTAGTAACCGCCGCTCAAATCTACCTGTTCAAAACCCAAAAAAAAAATTGTAATTAATTGGTTGGTGGCGGAGAACGGGAGGAGTGAACAATGTGGTGGCGGAGGGTGGGTGGGTGAAGGGCTTTACTCCGGCGGAGGCGCCGTCGTGTAATGCGGAGTCTCTGCGCCACCTGACGCGCTGGTCAGGGGGGAGCCGGCCCGATCTCTGGCCCTCGAAGAAGAGAATGCTCTTTGTGAGGGCGTCGGCGTAGTCGTGGCTTGAAAATGAGGAGGAAGTCGGAGAGAGTAATGAGAGAAAGAAGATGAGGGAAAACGACGGAAAACTCGCCGGAAAATTGGCCACAGAACGGTGAGCATTTCGCGCCATTTCTACTCTGCTTTTTTCTTGGTGGAGGAGTGGAGTGATGTAGCTGTGAGAACCGGCGTCTTTCTTTTTTATAAGAAAAAACTCGTCATTGGATTCTCAGGACTGGGCAACTGAAACTAGGACACGTGGAGGATTATGAGTGGATGGAGTTGGGAAACCGATGAGAATAGGCTTGACCGGTTTGTGAATGTTTTGACCGGTTTGAGAATGTTTTGACCGGTTTGTATTTTTCGGTTGTTAGATTAGGGGTGTTCGAAAAAGGACCTAATTGGCAATCCGTTCGGTTCGTATTATTTAATTTAATTTTTTTTAATTAACAGTTCGTTTTTTTATTTTAAATAATTGAAAATTATTTTTTATAATATAAATCACGTATTAAATTTTAAAAAATGATATAAAATGTAATTAATTTTTTATCTACATTTATTATATTTGTTGTATATTATGTCCTATATGTAAGAAAGAAAACTTAAAATATTAATTTTTTAAATCTTTTTTCCTATACTTCTTCTATTTTATTATTTAATCTTAGTATATTTTTTTAGCATAATATCATAATATTATATAATTTATATATAATTAGCTCATAAAAACAATAAAATAGCATATAAATAAAGTATGAATTTTAATTTTTAGATACGAGTATCTCTTTGTAATAATATGAAATAAATATAAAATAAAAAATAAATAAATATTTGTATAGTTTTTTTAATATAAATAAGCAACAAGTAATTATTTTTTGAACTGCAATTTGAATTTAAAATTGAATTATTATTTATTAATTTAGTTCAATCCAATTTTATAATATATATGATTCAATTTTAATTCTTAAATTCTTATATCGTTTGGTATAACTTAATTCTTAATTTAGCTTAAAATAATTTTAAGAAAAACGCCTCAGGAGTGTTTAAGAATGCTGCTATTAGTAATTTTTAACTTTTTACTACTAATTTTAACTATAAATTATGTATTTTTTCAAATACATATAATTTTTGCACTAGCTATAACTACTTTGTTTTTTTGCGTTTTTAGTCAAAAAGCTAAATTGAATTCAAAATATATTGTTTGGTAACTTAGTTTTTAAGATAATTTTTTTTAAATTGGTTATTTGGATAAAAAGTTAATTTTTTTTGTTCAAAATAGACAATTTTACCCTTTTATATATTTGATATTAACGATTATATGTACTTGGTAGTGATAATAAATAAGTTATAAATTGAGAATATTATTATATTTTAAAATTAGTAGGAGTTTGAATAGAATAATTTTGGAGTTTATGTTTCGATTTGATTTTTTAACTTTTTAATATTTTTTGCTACAAGGGAAAGTTTGATTATTTAGTATTTTTTTGTCAAAAAGCTAAAAAGTCAATTTTATCAATTAGGACATTTTTTTATTTTAATTATAAATTATAATTTTTATTAAATACTTATAATTTTTATTATAAATTATAATTTATAAGCTACTAAAATTAATTTTGCCAAACACCAAGTTAGTTGAGGTGGTTTTTTGGTTTTAATGAGGGTCGGTAGAGTAAGGCTTCAGTGGTTCGATAAATGAGGTTTGTTCAGTATTCACCGTCAATTAATGCCGAACACGTGGAGCGTCTGCAAAAGGGTTGGACCCCAAAGAAGCGAGAAAAGAGCACATCTGAGATTAGAGCGACTTGACATCTTGATCGAATCACTGCCGTCCAATACGTAGACTTTCGTAATATTTGGATATTGCAATTAAGTACAATATGTGAATTCTGTTTGGGAGGTTTCACTACTAGGACAATCATTTGCGGTATTTTCAGTTAAGGCTAGACTCTGCAAGGCACGCACCTCCTCTTCTTGTGGTCCTTGCTACACGTTCTGGCATGGGGTTTACAAAGCCTCATTTGATGGTCTTCAACAAACTCCTTATTTTGGAATCTCCAAACATCACGTATTATTATTTTTATGGTATTTTAATTTAATAGTATAAAAATATTCAAAAAAGCTAATATTAATTTATTTTTATTAAAAAAATAGAAAATAAAAAAATAACTTATTTAATATGCATTAAATATTTTAATTTGACAAAAATACTATATCAATAATATCACATAAAATTTTGAAAGTATTTAATAGGCTTTTCTTAATTGTTGATTGAGCCCAAAGTGTCCGGTGGATAAGACACCTTTGTATATTTATTATCAGAAAAATGCCAAGAAAATCAGGAACTTTAAATAATGAATAGATATTGTATTAATATATATATATATATATATATATATATAATATTAATATTTATAAAAATAGTTGACCCACCTTTAGAAATTTGCAAATATTGAATATTTTTTCATATCCACATGCCAATTAATCAGTGCCTATTGAGCTTTCTTTAGTATAACCATTATTATAATGCTCTATTGAATGTCAAGCACAGATTTTTTCTTCAATTTTTCTTAGACCATGTTTGTGTTGAGGAATTAAAAGTTCGAATTGAATTATTAGTTTCAACTAAGTTGGTTTCCAATATTTATGTTGAGAGACTATAAGTCTAGATTAGAATTTTTTTTTTACATTTTTCGTTATCTAGTTATCTGAGAGATAAATTAGTGGGAGGGGAGAAATTGGATAATTACTAAAAAAAATAATTAGTGAGAGAATTATTTATTCTCTATTTTTCTATATTTCAAATCAAATGTGCCCTATACCTATATTATAAATAGAGAAATTTTAGAAATAGTCTTTTTATCAGTTGACAAAATAGTTTTAGTTTTCTAACATTTTTTTAATGTTTTTAGTCTCCGACATTCAGTGGCTGACCAAATTGCTCTTAATATTTTGTTTCCGCGCCTCTAAAAAATTTGATTCCATGAGCCAAAAATCTCGAGATTGAAACAGAAATGAAAACAAAACTGGAGAAAATCTCAATCCATATCAGCCCCAAAATCCACACCTATCCTCATCGTTAGGCTCGAAAAGCAAACTCTAACTCTGTTGCGGCTTCATCGATGGACAAGAATACAAAGCATGAGCATACTCGACAACGCAAAGTGTGAAGGTACCATCTACCAATATTCTAGTGATCAATTATCAGTTTGGATCATTTTTAGGGATCCGTTCACAAGGGTTTCACGTATGTGAGTTATTGTATCGGTTCTTTATTTGTGATTTTTTACATTTGATTGAAAAGAGACTGTGTGAATATTGTTCCTAGGTTTTATAGATTTTATATGCGCACGTATTTTGGTCTATAACAATTTTTAAGTGAACGGTCAATTAACTTTTCGTGTTTAAAACTACGTAATTTATATATTTATAAGTGTATATAGATATTTAAGTGGTTGATTAGCATCTCTTATGGGGTTTGTAAATGATTAATGTATCATTGTTTTTCTAAGAGGATAAGCTTCTAAAATGATACATACATACGAACTTGTATTTCTGCGTAAGTGATACATTTGGCTGAATTGTATTTTTAGAATCTTTTACTTCTCGAACAATACATTCAATACAGAATATTATTAAATTGTTTATGTATTAGTTCTATATTAATGTATTAGTTATGTATCAATGTATCAGTTTTGTATAAATTATGTATTAATTAATAGAGATAAAGATCCAATGAATGATGACAGAGTTACAAAATCAAGTGGTTGAGAAATTGCTTAGCTGGACTGCTTAGCTGAAATTAGTTACATAGCAGATGGTTAGTTAGTCAAGTTGTGTCAGTTAGTTAGTTACTCAACGTAGTAGAGTAAGTCGGCTAATGTTAGTATATAAGGATGAAGTCTCTGTAACTGATAATTCGAAGTGTAAATAATATTGAAGAAATATATTTCTTTTCTCTTTCAAGAAAATCTACAATACTGAGGAAATCTCTTCATGGTATCAGAGCATTTCACTCACACGAGACTCTTACTTCGATCCTTCAATGGCAGAACCAGGTTCCTCCATTACTGGCATTACTGCGTCTGAAGTAAACACAGAAAGTTCATCATTGTCGATACTTCTTTCTCATCTCAACTCTCTAGTAACTGTGAAGCTAGATGATTCTAATTACATAATTTGGAAGAATCAGATCCAAAATCTTCTTCAAGCCACTGGATTTATTGGTCATATCAATGGATCAACTCCACCTTCGCAAGAATTTGTTCTTGATCTACAGAACAAACAAGTTCAAAATCCTGGACTTCAGAAATGGAAATTGCTTGATGCACATATTCTAAATTGCAACACCGCCACTTTGAGTCCTTCGATTTACACTACAATTTTACATTGTAATAAAAGTTAAGATGTCTGGAACACACTCGAAAAAAAGTTTATTTCACTTTTTCGATCCCATATTCAGCAACTCAAGATTAAACTACAATCTGTGTCAAAGAAAGGACATACAATGGAAGAGTATCTTACGCAAATTAAGAAAATTACAAATCAATTGTCTTTAGTATCTACTTATGTTGATGAAGAAGATTTGATACTCTTGACTCTCAATGGATTACCAGATGAGTACGATACTTTTAAAACTACAATCCGAACAAGATCAGATCAAATTTCTATGCAAGAATTGTCAGCACTGCTATGTGCCGAAGCTATTCATGTTGAGAAAAAGGTAACCAAAACCACAGAGGTTCCAATGGTCTTTGCTACCAACACTAGATCTGCTAAGAATTTGTCTTCTGCTAATGAACAAAGCTCTAATCGAACCCATGGGTTTTATAATATAGGGGGAAGAGGAAGTCCATATAATAATGGAAGTAGAGGAAATTTTTGAGGAGGAGGAAGATTTGATTCAAATTATAACACTGGTTTTAGGTCTGGATCTGGAGCTACTAATTCGATTTCAAACTCGAATACCATGCCTATTGCATTCTCACTGATTTGTCAAATCTGTGGTAAACCAAATCACTCTGCATTCGAATGTTGGCACAGACTCGATGCAAATTATCAGTTACCGAGACTTCATCCTTATATACTAACACTTGCCGACTTACTCCACTACATTGAGTAACCAACTAACTGACACAACTTGACTAACTAACCAGCTGCTATGTAACTAACTCCAGCTAAGCAGTCCAGCTAAGCAATTCCCTAGAGTTCAACTTTATCAAATTCTGCATATAAAAAGGCTTATTTTATCGCTGCTTCTTCCTCACCACCTGAGAATTGGTATGTAGATTCTGCAGCATCTACTCATATTACAAACGACTTAAACAATCTGCACTTTGTTCAACCATATCATGGTTCAAATCAGATAGTAGTGGGAAATGGCAACACTGATGGGTGAATGTAATTTGGGATGTGTGTGTAAAAGATAATTGGAATTCTACAATGGTGGTTCATTACTGAGAACGTGGATAACCACTGATGATGAAGAAACTAGTGGGGAAGGGGCAAGTGAGAAACGATTTTGGATTTTTTTAACCTCACAGTTATTATGCAAGTTTTATAACTCACGGTCAATTCGTAGAATACAAAAGGTAAATTAGGAAGTGAAAGTTTGGCTTCAAAAGAAATTTGAGAGTTTACTTTTAAGGATAGTATAGATGATTGAAAATAGGATTCCAATATGCGGTATATATATTAACATGGAAAAACTTATTTTTAAATGAATTAAATAGTTATAAATTTTCTACAACTTTCAAGTGGATTGCACTATTCCTTAGAAACATCTTCTTATTCTATGTTTGTTTGCGAAATTAGTGTTCGGACTATTCATTAAGAGTGGATATCATGATAAACCAATTCGGGGAAGGATGGAGGGATTGAGTTTTGGGATTGGAGGGAATATAAATATTAAGCATGAAATGACAAGTTTATTCTTGAATTTTTGTGTTCAAATATATTTTTAAAACTTTTTTGCAAATATTTTAGTCTTTCATTAGACCATCAAAATTAAAATAATTGCCTATAATTTTCCACTGTGTTGAAAACAAAGATTTGGGACGATTGACAATCAAAATTTTATTTTATTCTATAAAATAATGGATCAACCAGTTTGGGGAATGAGAAAGCTATATTGAGCTTTCGTTTGGCTATCGGCTTTAATTCGGTTTAAAGTCAATTTTTTAATTTTTGGCTTAAAAGTCAAAAAGCCAAAAAATTTTATTTTTTAACTCCTAACTTTTAGCCTATTTGCTCTTAGATTTTTTAATTTTTCTCATAATAATTTTTAATTTTATCTTTCTATATATAAAATCACACAAATTACAATCAAACAATCAAACCCCAACTCATTTAAGCTGAAGAGTAACCATAGAATTTCACATTAAGTTTATTTGATTTTTTTGGTAGCTTAAAAGTCATTATATTTTTCCAACTAAATAAACTTTTTAGTTTTTTTGCTTAAAATGGCTTAAAGCCAAAAGGTCGACTTAAAGTCAAGTTGTCAAACGAACTCTAAGCCATTGAATTAAAAAAAATATGAGATTAAGCATGAAATAACAAGTTTACCCTTGAATTTGTGGTGTGTGAATTTTGTTTTGTTGACTTTTTTTTATTGTGAATATTCTGGACTTTTTCTAGTCCATCAAAATTTAAGTACTTATAATTTTACTTTGGGTTGAAAACAAAGATTGCAACGATTGACAATACAGAATTTATTTTATTTGTGTTACCTTTTCATTTTTATCTATTTCTTTGCTATTGCAGAGTTCTTTTTAGAGCCTAATAACTCTTATTGAATTTCCATAGAATATTAAGCTGAAGGGGCATTTTTTTCCTAGCAGCGAGCGGAGGAGGGCCTTTGATGCCGAGATCATACATATTTATGGTAAAAGGAGGTAACAAAACAGTGCATCTTAAATGTAAGAATGATACTAATTTTCTTATACAAGGGTTAGCTATTTTGTCATAATATTACTATTTTTATACAATTCTTATGGAACCAAATAAAAGATTGGATTAAGTTGCAGAATAATTAGTTTTGAAATTGCTAATCCATACTAATTTAGTCTGAAACTCTTAACGTGACTTGGGTGGTGTTTGGTATTACTGAGATTAGTAACTTATAAATTATAACTTATAGTAGAGTTATGAATGTTTGAAAAAACTTATAACTTATAATTAAAATTAGTAATAATAAATTAAAAACTACTAACAATAAATTTGCCAAATACCTCCTTAAAATGAATGGAGTTATACAATAAACCCTTTCTGGATCTTCATAGAGAGAAAAAAAATTCAAAACACATTAACTATATTTACATTTTTTCCCATCAATGAAATAGTACTTTTTATTTGTGGATTGAATAGAAAACCGTTTTATTTGATTTTTAAGGTTGGTTCTGAACTTAAATTCAACAAATATATAAATGAGATTTTAAAATTCTTCACTGGTTGTTCCGTAAATATTTAATTTTACGAACTGACCAATCTTCACTTTGCGAATCCCTATTTCTTCACTCTCTCTAGCTGTGTAATTTGGGCCCGGCCTAACCGTGGACCGGGTGGGCCAAGCCTGGCCTGGGCCCGGCAGGCTCCCGCCAAATCTTTGGGCCAAGCCGGGCCGGGCCGAGCTTTTTTGTCCGAGGGTTAACCTAGACCCTAGGGGTAAAGAGTTCGGGCTTGAGTTACGGGTTCGAGCCTCGGGCCTAAGTTTTTGGACGAGTTTAGGCAAGCCTTGCTTAATATATATATATATATATATATGGACAGAGAGACGAAACAGAGAGAGGGAGGGGCGGCAAGTGGAGCGGCATCGGCGGGGGTGGAACTGAGTTTGGCGTTGCCGGTGGCGGAGCGTCGGCGCCGATGAAAGAGCAGTGGCAAGAGCCGAGATGGGCGGTTTGGAGCGGCGCCTGTTTCTCTTTTTCTTTCTTAACAGATTAACTATAACCCACACTTGAGGTTAACGCCGGGCCAAGGGCCAGGCCTGTGGCAGGCTTTTAGGTGAGCAGGCCTCAAGCCGGGCCAACCGGGCCCACGGGCTTGGGGGTGCGGCCCAGACCCAAAAAATGAATAGTACGGGCCGGGCCGGGCCCGCACAATGACGGGTTTCGGGCCTTCGTGGGGTTTCGGGCCATTTTTACACCCTTAACTCTCTCACTCTTCCCTCCCTTCACTTCCCCAACCATCGCCAATTTCCCCTGCCCTGCTTTTTTAATGAATAACTATTCAGTACTCTTAGAGCGTTATGTAGCACTATTTACGTAGCACTCTCATTTAATTATGCAATAAAAAATATTTCGCATGGCACAATATTAACCCAATTTTATTAAATAAGTAGAAAATAAAGATGATCTACTTAATATATATTATATATTTTTATTTGACAACAATATTATATAATACTTCAAGAGTACCCAAGAATTTTCCCTTTCTCACTCCCTCGTACCTCAATTAGCCTTATTTGCCTATCTCAACAGTTATTTTTTTTTAAAAAAAAAATTAATTTTAAGTTATACCAATTAATATTTTTAAAAAGTTTATTAATTTTTTTACTTATTTTTCGATAAAAATATTTATAAACATCTCAAGTAATCTAATTTTTTTCAGTAAAATAACTAAAGTACTCTAAATTAAAAAATAAACTTTACTCTCTAAAACTAAGTAAATCCGTGCCATTATATCCTAAATACTATAATTTAAATTAAAATATAAGGACATATTAAACATTTTATATTTGTGGACACTTATAAATGTGTGTATATATGCAATTTCCTTTTGTTAACCTTCTTTGTGATTTTTAGTTCATAACGTGAGTGCATTAATTTTGATGGTTTTGGTAGTTTCTTACAGTTCCCATAGGCGGTCCTAAATTCTCCAAACACCTTGTTAGGTAAAAATTAAACGCTTATATTTATTGTTTTTATTTTTTCTTTTTCTTTTGTTGAATTTTGAAACTTTAAATAAAAATGTATTTGATAATTATTTATATTTTTAAAATAATGTAAATAGTTTTCTAAAATTTATTAAACTCTATTAAATCAAATATATATATTTTTACTTGCCTTATAAATAATTTTCATTCCTCTTTTATTTTTTTTGTTTTGTTTTTGGTATAACTGGAGCAAACTTAAATTAAGGAGAAATTGTAGAGTTTCGGGTACAATAGTGTAGGGCATGAGACTCCACGAGAATCATCTTTCTAATTAACTACAAGTAACTTCATTCCTTCTCGCATTCACTACTTTCCCCCACTTCTAGCTCATGTTATTAATTATCACTAGTAGACATTTGGAACGATGCACTTAAAAGTATAGTACTGTAAGCATAGTACTTTTCCCACCATGTTTTTGTGATTGAATTCATTTATTACGTAAAACTTGTCGAGTTTGTTATTCATATAAAAAATTAAGTTGATTCTATATCTGTACCTAAATGATTGAATAACATTTGTTTAACTTTTTTTTCTCAAAATTATAATTTTTATTTATAAATTAACATCGTGCGATCACTTAGTTATAACTATCGAATCAACCTGAATTTCTTTTATATAAATAACAAACTCGACGAACTCTACGTAATGAACGAATCCGATCATAAAAACATATTCGAGAAGATGTACTTAAAAACACAGCATGATACTGTGCTTTTAAGCATAGCACCAACTCTCATCCTTCAACATTTACATAAAGCCACCTAATTAGGGATGATAATTTTTTCCACCTCACTCTGTCTCGATATTCATGTATCGTTATATATGAGTTTTTTTCGCCCCTAATAACAAATAAGGTGGGGATAACATTTACTCTTCCTGCCTCGTTTTCTCCGTCTCTAATAACAAACGAGCAAATATTCAATGCTCCTAGGTGGTGCTCCAACTTCACAATTATTAGTGTGTTTAGTAAGACCTATTATTTTTTATTATTATTTTATTAAACATATGAAGATGTGTCATTCAGTGATTTTGAGTGAAGCATTGCTCCAAAAGTATTGAATAATTATTCAAAACAAACAGGGTGATGATGATATTTACTCCTCTCATCTCATTTTCTCATGTCCTGCAATCGATTACATAAAATAAATATTTTAAAATATAACTATATGTATAGATTTATTTTTAAAAAGTATAATAATACTAAAATATTAAAATATTATATTTTTCTTTTCTGTATCTTACATTTTGTATTTTAGTTCTATTGATACATAAACTACTAATTTTTATTTATTATATTATCTATAATTCTTATTAGTAACACTCTCTTAAGCCTTCAATATTTTTGAAATGTCACTGCTTGTCTCCCATTTCCCACTACTATTTTAATATTTTTTCTCCCACTGCCCTAGTTAAATAAGAAATGAAAATTGATGAAGAATCTCATCCCCAATCCCACCGCATTCCATTGCTATCCATACACCCACTAACTCTCACCTCTAGCTAGCCACCATTTTGACACATTCCTCCTCACCTTGCACTATACTAACAGTCACAACCACCCGATGCTCGTCACCTTCATCCGCACACGAACCCATTGCTACCTTTAGTCTTCATTATCGGGAGAGGCAAATATGTTAGGTCAATTAAGAGATTGTCAAGACCTTCGACTTTAATGATTTTAATGAGGTTATAAACTTCAAAAATCAATTTAAGATATATAGAATTATATATTAGATTTAAAAATAATTCATACTAACAAAATCTTTAAAAAATATTATTTATTAGGTGCAAAAATGCCTTTTATGATATAAACTATTATAAATAAACTTTAAAAATATTTTTATTGGCAAAACTCAAAAAGTATATGACTTAGTAGGCCTGCAATTAAAATAATCTACTTCAAATTAAAATTAATACAATTTTACGATAGCTTGCCCCTTGGCACAAGAAAGATCAAGGGAATTAAGATTACTATCAAATTAAAAAACATATAAAACTTGATTATGACAATTTAATTAATAAATAACATCTCAAAAAAGTGGAAAGGGATGAATTGAAGAAGTAAAAAATAAAAATAAAAATAAAATAAAATGCCTCAATTTAAGATCTCGTCTACGGTCGCCGAAACCATCAAGCTGCCCTTGGCCGCCATTGCTCGCCACCTCTTGCACCATTATTGTTGCCACATTCGATATCATTTTTTGTTGCAATAGGGCTATATATATGCATAAAATAATGTATAGAATAATGCATAAGTATGTGCAATTGTGATATTGATAAATAGAATAAG
Organism: Heliamphora pulchella; assembly: GCA_032270985.1. Taxonomy (NCBI): domain Eukaryota; kingdom Viridiplantae; phylum Streptophyta; class Magnoliopsida; order Ericales; family Sarraceniaceae; genus Heliamphora; species Heliamphora pulchella. The sequence goes on from JAULJZ010016823.1 coordinate 12,576, forward strand.
TGTATCCTACATTCCACAATATAGTAAATTTTTATAGTGATATATATACATGCAGTGAATAGGGACGGAGCTAAAACTTTTGTTTAGAGAGGGAGTATCTAAAATAATAATTGTATTATATTTCATTTTATAATAAAATAATAATAATTAGACTAAAGCATTACTCAAAAAAATTTCTTAAAAAATTTCTTAATAAGTTAAAATTTAATGACAAGCCATATTATTAATTACTCAATCACAATCATCAAAATTAGATATTCGAATGAAAATTTCACAAAAGTTTTACAAAAAATTATACAAATCATAATCAGAATTCACAAAAATCATAATAAAGAATATGTAATCAAAAACTGGACAACGAAATCGAAAGTGCCTAAGACAATTTATACTCTTCAAAGTTATTCTAATCTAAAAAACTTATCACTCAAAAATCAATATTTACCAATAACATATAGCAAAAAACAAAAACAAAAAAGGAGCAATTTTATAATTTTAAAATAAAATTTTAATTTAAGGGGGCAAAATTAGAAATTATTTAATTTTCTAAAGATATAAATAAAATTTGACAAAAATTCAATTGAGGCGTTGGCCCCTTCTGGGCACTGTGGTTCCGCGCGCGCCCATGGCAGTAAAAGTGATTAACATTCGACAATATCATATTTTCTATAATGACATATACCCATACATTAAAACATCCAATATTATTTATTTTATTAAAACATCCAATGTTTTGAATTTTATTCACTGTACCTAGTATTATTATTTGTGCTTACTCATAGTAACTTTAATCACGATATTCGGCCATCAAAGATTATTTTTGGTAATTTCTCTACCTTTGAGTGTTCCAAGTTCCAAGTTCCAACCACTTTATTATTATATGTATATAATAATAAAATAAATTACTCAAATTATAAAAATAAATTCATAAATAATATATACATATATATATTACTGTAAAAAATCAAGTTGATCGAATATAAATAACTAGTTTAACAAATTACATATATGTTGATAAAATAAATAATAAAATAGAAATCACAGTTTTTTTTATTAAGACAAACATGATTTGTTAAGTCAATAGCCGATATTCGATTAACTTAATTTTTTACAGTGTGTGTGTATATATATATATATATACATATTTAAAATAATAAAATAAACAATTCAAATTATTAAAATAAATTTATTTTAAACCTTAAAAAAATTCAACTGGACCAGCCAGTCCCATAAGTAATTGGAGACAAGCTGGACTCTACATTAATTACCACCACCCTCTTGATTGTCTCTTGATTCTGTTCATAGTGTGATTGCTCAATGGATCACTCCTCATTTATTTTAAAATAAAAAATTTAAATATATGTACATATAAAAGAAAATATTTTTTTATATTTATTATTTTACGATGTTTTAAAATATCTTTTTAATACTTACCGTAAAATAAAACAATGTAATACCAAATTCGACTATAACTGGAAAAAATATCATTTATTTATATATTAATAATACTAAAGTCAGTACATAAAAACAATGTAACGACAAAAGTAGGTTGTTGACTCCTAAATTGAATAAATAGTTTAACAACTTAAAATACTTATGACTAGATTTTTTGTAGTAGCCAACTTATTTTAATATGTTTCAGACTTATTTTATTCAATCTTTTATCGATTGGAGACTCCAAATCACAATTTTTTTTCACTCAAATATGTGTCGTTTTGTTACCTCACCTAATTTATTCTCAAATATGTGTCGTTTTGTTAGTGATAGTATATAATATAAGTCTACTAACGCACACAAAACATTATAATTTAGGGTTTCCATTTTTTTCGAAAACCTCTACTACTTTAAATATACCATCGCGTGATCATTCACGAAAATATATTTGACTGTAATACTATTTATAAAAACTCAATTATATCCTTAATTTATCCAATGACTTGAATGAATATTATAATAACACGTTCTAAAATATTTTTATGTACTCAAGTTATTAGTTAATAGTAATTCACTTGTTTCAATATAAATCAAACGTATTTTTCATTTTCTATTAATATGAAATCCAAAATCACAAATAAGGCATAAAAAAATGTCACACCAAATGAAAAAATGTCAAATCAAATGAAAATCTTAAGTTTCTTCGTCTATTTTTTTTCTTCTTCTCACAATGTGTTTTGTAATTGTTATTCGTAAAGGAATGAATCAAATATATTTTGAAAAATCATAAAAATACACAAACTCTTTAGCTTAGTATACTCATAGGTATAAATATATATACATCTTGTACAAATGCTCAATGCATTTAGTGGTATACTAAGTAAAAGAATATGTGCATTTAGAAGCTCTCTTTACAACCTAAATTGAGTTCTTTTACCAAGATATTGGTTTTAGAAAGTACCAACAAATTTTATAAATGTGTACTTTGTTTTTTTATTTATATATATAAAATAGAAAATATCAAAATTTGAGAAAGTATCAATTTATTAAGAACATATTCAAAAATATTTTTATTTTTATAAATAAAATTAAAAATATCAAAATATATGGAAAACATGTGCCCCCAATGTTCCATTGATGGGGTTTGACCCCTCAACCTTCACAAAAGAAAAGTTGAGGGACACCCCTAGATTACATAAATCTTAGAGAAACGTGAAGAATGAGTCTATGCTCGCACGTAATACACTATTGTGCCCATATTTCTAATCCAATTTTCTCTTAGGCTTCTTCGACATGCAAACGAATGGTGGGATTGACTGATAAAAACTAAAAAATATGTAAAGTCCAAGCATTTAGTCTAGTATGTTCTAGATTAGTTATTTCACGTTTATTTTGTGAGATTAAACTGTAAAGCTCACATATTTCAAATTGCTTATAATTATATCCTATTCGTCGCATAACACAAAACAATAGTTTGATATTATTAATATCAAGTTTTGAATTATCATTTATTCTTATTCAGTTATGGAAATAAAATTTACAATTCGTGTCACAATTTTTATCACGTTCAAATCCATTATAAACAAAAAATCTCACAGTAAGTAATCAATATTCATTATCAAATGTTACAAAAAAATGTAAGACCTGTGATATTACTTATCTCTTCAATTCTATTATTAAACATGGCCCCAATTAGTTAATATATATTACTTCAACCTATATTTCATTTCAATATATGTAAACCTTTTACAAAAAAGATTGGCCCAACTGGTATTCCTCATAGGCATTGTAGTGGGAAAAGGTTGGTCCATATGGTGCTTGACAAGTACAGGCCCAAGCCTTCAAGCTTTTAGGGCCCAATGGTTTCTGTTTCATTATATTCCACACTATATTTACTTATTTATTTATCAACTCTGTTATTTAACGGTGCAATTGGTATTCTAGAGAATAATCGAGTTGCTCGTAAATTAACTTAGACACTCTGGCTCTGTTTGGTAATATTTACAGTTT
>JAULJZ010016833.1:0-11186 GCA_032270985.1 Heliamphora pulchella
TATCGATCTGTCTTTTTCTGTCATTTGTGTTCGTCCACCTGAAACCACCATCACAACCAATCAAACCTGTGTGTTCTAACCTTCCATCTTTTAACCCTAGAGATCAACAAAGGTCGAGCACAATTTTAGTTTGTCAATGTTGACCCCTTTAGTCAACATGGCGGTTGGATTATTCACTCCACTAATCTTCTCAAGATACAACTGACCGTTGTCCAGCAATGAGTAAATGAAGTGATATCCTAGCTGTATGTACTGTGTATTGGAATGAAATGCCCAATTTTTGACAAGAAATATAGCACTCTGATTGTCACTGTAGAGCGTTTCTCTGTCAATTTTCTTACCCAGCTCATCCATCAGACACTGTAGCCATACCATCCACATAATCTTGTAGTTTCAATCCTGTCTTCGTGAAACACAAGGATGTCTCTGTAGTTTCCTTCAAATATCTCATAATTCATTTAACATTCCAATGCTGCTTTCTTGGATTACTCATGTATCTGTTGATTATTCTCACTACATGTGCAATATCTGGTCTGATACAGACCATGGCATACATCAGGCTACTAATGACTGATGCACAAGGAACTTTGCTCATGTGCTCATACGCTCATACTCCTGCTCTGTCTTCGGAGATTGATCCTTAATTAGCCTGAAATGGCTAGTTAAAGGTGCACTGACAGGTTTCGCATCATCCATATTGAACCTGCTTAGCACCTTCTTCACATACTCTTCTTGTGATTGTCTCACGGTCCCTTCAGCCATGTATTTGACTTTTCTCATCCCAAAGATTTGCTTGGCAGTTCCCAAATCTTTCATGTCAAATTATTTTGATAGCTACTTTTTTAACTTATTTATCTCCTCGATGCACGGTCCAACAACGAGCATATCATCCACGTACATTAACAGGATGATATAAGAGTTGTCAAACCTCTTGACGTAATAACAATGATCTACCTCTAACCTGATAAATCTAGTACTCTGCATAAAATTATCAAATTTCTTGTACCACTGCCTTGGAGCTTCTTTTAGACCATACAACCATTTCTTCAATTTGCAAACTATATCTTTCTTTCCTTTCACTGCAAATTTCTTAAGCTTGAGCATGTATATGTCTTCTTTCAACTCACTATGAAGAAACGCAGTCTTGACATCTAACTGCTCCAGAAACAGATCATTTGCAATTACAATTTTTAACACTGTTCTGATTGTTGTCAACTTCACAATCGAGAAAAAGATTTCAGTAAAGTTAACTCCTTTCTTCTGTTGAAATCCTTTGACAACCAATCTTACCTTGTAACGTTTGCTACCGTCATGTTTCTCTTTTACCATGTAAATTCATTTGTTGTGCAAAGACTTCTTTCCTACTGGTAGTTTAGTCAACTCTCAAGTCTGATTTGTTAACAAGGAATCCATTTCATCCTTCATCGCCAACTCCCACTTGGTCAAGCATTAAATCTGCAAGGCTTCTGCATAACTTTCTGACTCACCACTATGAGTGAGTAGAATGTAGAATAAGGACGTTGAGAATCGATGTAGCGGTCTGATGCTCTTGCAAGGCTTTCTAGCTGTTGTCACTGGTATATTGTGTTTTACCTCTAGATTCACATTCTCATTGTCTTTTTCATTCCCATTCTGTTTGATTTCCTCATAAATGTCATCTAAGTTAATGAACTCAAATTTTTTTATCTCTAGCAGTGCACTGTCTTTCTCTGCCTTTAACCTGTCTTTGTACAGTACCTGTTCATTAAAAATCATATTCCTATTTCTAATAATTTTTTAATTTTTGTCATATCAAAATCGGTAGCTAAACTCATCATCCCTATAACCAATGAAATAACATTTTCTGAACTTTGGTTGCAACTTACTTCTAGCATTAGAATTAATATGAACATATAACGTGCAACTAAAGACTTTCAGAAAAGATAAGTTCACTTCTTTTTTGCTCCAGACCTCCTCTAAAATTATAAAATCCAACAGTACTGACAGTCCTCGATTCAAAATGTAGGCTACTGTTTTCACTGCATCAGTCCAAAAATACTCGGGTAGCCTAGAATGCCATCTCATTCTTTTAGCCCACTCATTTAGCGTCATGTTCATCCGCTTAACCACGCCATTCTACTGTGACATTTTTGGAATGGTCTTCTATCATCTGATTTCACTATCTGCGTAAAAATATTTGAATCTCCCGTATGTATATTCACTTCCATTGTCTGACCTCTGTGGCATCGGGATTTAGGATTTGTTTCAAAGCAAAAATAGAAAATTCAAGAGTTATTTTAAAATTAATTTAACACCTTGAACACCAAAATGTCTTGAAAATCTTGTTTATGAAAAAATAGAATCACCACTTGATTTTTAAAAAAAATCAAGAAAAAAATAGGTCACTGATCTTTAAAACGTTTAACTAGAGAAAACAAGGGTTCGGAGGCTAAGGTATGAATTGAAAAAGATGTTAGGCACCCCGTTCGTCCAACCGTGAGGTTGATCTCTACTAATCATCATTAGTTCTTTAATTAAAATTTTTAAATGCATGCAAATACAAAAAAAAATAGAATAAAGAGAACATCAAAATTAAATAAAAAAAATACATACACTAACATATAAACATACCAAAATATCAACCAATTATAGGGACCTTAATTCCTAAACATGCAAAGTCTAGTTAAAGATACATGGTGAAAGCCGCACATGATAAACAAAAGATGAAACTAATTAAACTAATATGCCCGAATCATGTTAAACAATACCAAGAAAGCATATCACAATTTTAAACAAAGGTAACACATTCCTAATGGTTTACGAACATGATAGAAATACACTACAACTTACATATAGGTAATCAACATAATACTGTAAAAGGCAACAATAGGCTTCTGGAACAGAATTAAGCCACTGGAAGTAAATACAGATTACGGCCGTAATATATAAATGTTACGATCGCCAGGAAAAGGGGGTGAAAGTGCATGGGTACAACATTGATTGTTGCGACTGCGAGGATGTTAGTGCCAAAATATCACGATCGCAACATTGATTGTTGCGACCACAGGGTTTGTAGTCACTGTTTTGCTAAGTTTAAAGAATCAATATACTGAATACGAGTGTGCGATATATCTATGGCATGATACAGAATCTATTTAAGCCTATTTTAATCAAGACTACGATGATAGCAAAGGTAATTAACTAAAATCTAACGGTGTAGCTAATCAAAATCTAAATTAAGCATGCGAAGGAAATAACTAATCCTAGTGATGGCAAAACTAAGGAATGAGCATGCAATTCGATAATTGAAATTCAAATTCAAAACTCAACGTTCCTACGGGGGTAGAAAATATGAGAAGAGAATTGCCGGGATTCTAACAAAATACCTGAAATGTGACTATCCAGAGGAGTACTCAAGTTGTGGAATGTAGAATCGTTGGCTCAATTCGCGAGAAATAGTCCAATTCCAGTATCCAAGTCAAAATCGGGCAGTAGTATGGATAGAGGTGTGAGTCAGGGATTAGGTAGAGTGTCGGTGTACTTGATAGAGAAGTAGTATGTTGACGTTAGTCAAAAAAATCCTTCTAAAATCGTATCAAAGGTACATTTATATAAAGTATGCCAGCCAATGAGGTGCTGCCACGTTCGATACTCATACTGGACTCACAAAGCTTGTAGTCGCCACCTTCAAATGTTGCGACCGTAAGGATAAAGGTTGCAACCATGACAATATTTAGGATTTTTAAGATATTCTTATTGCGATCATAACATTCAACAGAACGGTTGCGAGGTTCAAAGGTTGCGGTTGAATTGTTTGGACTAGTGAACAACGAGGTAGCAAGGTTTTGAAGGCTGCAGCCTTAAAGTTCGAAATATGTGATTTTGTGGTTTGGTTTCACGTAGTACTGGACTCGAATTTCTTTTCGACGATCATGCAGAGACATCATTCCACTTGGTTTTCATCATTTGACTCAACTAGATAAGCCTAAGATTTGACGGGGTCAAATTGGAGTGTCTACAACTTCAAACACTTCAGCTGTAACCCAGTTTTAGTTTCAACCAAAACTTTCTAATTTTAACACTTCTAATATATCAAATTTTTTCTTCAAGAAATAAACCCGTACCTTTCTACTGGAGTCGTTAATGAAAGTAACGTAGTACCATAAGCCTCCAAGAGATGCAACTGAGGAAGGTTTTCACAGATCTGTGTGTACAAATTCTAGCCTGCCTAGCTTCGGTACCCTGTCACTCTTCAGAAAGCTGACCTTCCTCTGCTTTCTGAAGATGCAACCCTCACATAAATCATACTCCATAGACTTCAAACCTGACAACTTACCCTTTGACTATAGCATTTTTATATTTTTTTCGCTTATGTGACCCAGCCTCTAATGCCACATGCTCGTCTCTGAACCGCTGTTTGCCAATGCCACTATATCATTTGTACTCGTATTCATGTACAGGGTACCCGTCCTCGTTTCTCAAGTCACTACCATAGCTTTTTTGATAATTTTTCACGTACTACCAACAAAGGTCACTGAATGACCTTCAGCATCTAGTTGCCCTACAGATATCAAATTTCTCATCAATTTAGGTACCTGTTGTACCTTCTGTATCTTTCATACTAAACTATTTGAAACTTTGATTATAATATCGCCTGTATTCATAATATCCAATGCCTCTCCGTCAGCCAAGTAGACTTTGCCAAAATCACCGGTAACACAATTCTCAATGATTTCTTGGTGTGCCTAGTATGGAAGGAGGCCCCTGAATCCAACACCTAAGAATCAATTGGGCTATCCACTGATAGGAGTAAAGCGTCTTGAACATTCTTTGTCACGATATTAGTTGACTTACCGCTAGTCTTCTTCTTTTACTCCCTATAGTTCTTCTTTATGTGACTAGTCTTGCCACAACCTTAGCATTCTGGTTGTCCCCCTGACATGGACTTGCTTCTGCCCCTTTTGGATTTATATTTGCCTATGTTTTGATTCTTATCATTACCACTATCCCGTGCTTCAACATTCAAAGTCGTACCTTCATTCGACCCAGAATTGAATACCTTACTCGAATTCCTTCTGCGAACCTTCTCACTCAATATCAAATCACTAACATCTTCATATTTCAGCTTATTCTTACCGACGAAGTTACTTACTGACGTCCTCATAGCTTCTCAACTATTTGGTAATGAGGCTAACACAATCAAAGCCCTAACTTCATCATCAAAGCTGATATCCACTGAAGATAGTTAATTCATAATGGTATTGAATTCGTTTAGGTGTTGTGCAACGAGTCTACCTTCAGCTATCTTTAGGTTAGAGAGTTTTTTAATGATGTGTACCTTATTATTTTTGACGGCATCTCATACATACTTGATAATACTGCCATCATATCCGCCGTAGTCTTCTCCTCAATTACGTTGTGTGCCACCGACCGAGACAACGTTAATCTAATGACTTCCAGCATTTGTCTGTTAAGTAAGGCCTAATTTTCATCATTCATGCCCTCTGGTTTGGATTCCAAGAGTGGCAAGTGTAGCTTTTTCTTATACAGGTAGTTTTCAATCTGCATCCTCCAATACTCGAAGTTCGAACCATCGAACTTTTCGATTCTTGTTGATCTGCCTTCTTCTGCCATTTTTGTTTGTCAACCTCCTAACCTGGAGCTCGCTCTGATACTATTTGTTGAAAATTAAAATGTGATCACTAATCTCACCCGAGATTAACAACAATCATACAAATCACAGAATAATAACGAAGAAGGGAGAAAGGGAGTCAATCACACACAAATACATGGTTTACGTGGTTCAACAAGTCGTGCATACGTCCACATGATTACACATTTTACTATATTGATTGAAGATTACAAGAAAAAAAAAATCTTAGGAGAGGAGGAACAAGAAACGACAAAAGAATAACCAACTACTGTGCGACGACTATAACTTTAGCAGCTTATAATAGTACATTTCGCACTCAGACCAATCGATCGGTCTAAAGATGAATTGATCGGTCAAGAACACCTCTCGGTTTCTCTGCAGCTGCTTCAGATGGATCAATCTGTATAAAGACAGATCGATCCGTCTTTTCCACAAGAGTGATTTTCTTCATCGTTGACACATTGCCTCGTTTAGTATAAGATTTTTTTAAAATTTTTTATAATGAATTTTCTTATATTATTTGATCAAATTATTATATTTTTTAATTAATTATGACAAATAAAAATACTTTTTTTGACCAAAATATGAAAAAAAAAACAAAACAAAAAAGGAGAATAAATGAACATTTTAGATTTTATGTTGCTTGTTTTTTGTCTTCAGCAAATTTTTTTTATTTTTTGATCAATTCTTTTTACTTTCAACTACTTTTATTGAGATGCAGTAAAAAAAATAACAAGAAGAGAAAGAAGTCTTAAAAATAAAAATAAATAAAAGTCTCAAATTTTATTGCATGCCATGCCATGGAATAGAAATGTTCTTGCACTTTGGAACATGAGTCTTAGAGGCTAATTTGAACAAAACACCAAATAATTGTTTGGAGGAGAGAGAGAGAGAGAGAGAGAGAGAGAGAGAGAGAGAGAGGGGTAAAAAGTGATCAACTCATCATCTCTTAATCGGAAATTAATGAATAAAATTTTTTGGATTGACACACAGATGTCACTATCAAGATTATCTTAAATTGTATTATAGATAAGTATTACTTCAAAAATGTTGTGAATTATAATATAGATGTAATATACAATGAGCCCACTCTAATCTTGGCCGTTTTGAGGTTTTACAAAATTGATTGGATTTTTTTTAATATGAATGATGAATCTTGCCATTAAACTATACATGCGCAAGCATTGCAATGCCAAGTGGTCTTAGGAAAGTACACATTCACCTATTCTACCTCTTGATATTCCCTCACTTTGCACCTTCTTTTTTTTTTTCTTTTCCCTCACCCCATAATTCCTTTCCCATGTGGTGGAAGGGTGGCAGTGCTCCTTCATTCTTTGTATGTATATCAAACAAGACTAAAAATAAAATAATTTGATGTACATGCTTTACTTTGAAAAACTCTTTACACTTTTGTTTCTATAATTTAACTTCTGGCAAAAAGAGAGTGAACATATATCATTTTCTGAAATAAATGGACTATGCATTTATATTGAAAGAGGGATCTAGGATTTGTAATCGAGATACAATTGGGCCATTACACTATCTGATCATTGGATTGTGCCCTGCACTTTTTCTATTAATGGACTCGAGTTTGCTATATATAAAGCTTTCGCCTCATCCTTTTTTTTTTTTTTTTTTGTCTTTATGGGCCATTTATTTCCACACTGTCTTAACGCTTTGTTTGGACTAAAAAACTCAGTGCCTTTTTTTAAGCCTTATTCCATTTTTTTTGAATTTTTTAAATATTTTAATTTAAATTTTTTACTTTTTTAATTTTTTGTGATAAGAAAAATCTAAAAGTATACTCCTTCGGACCAAAATTTAAGAAAAATCACTAAAAACAAAAATTTACCACAAAAAAATTAAGAAGCCTGCAAAGTTAACGTTTTCGTATTCCGAGCAAAGTGGTGGGTTTGGGGAGATATGTGTTTAGATGTATCTATGTTGTTGCAGGGTTGGATATGCTGGAAAAAATTCATAATTTTTCATATAATATTATGCAAAATATTTAATATACATGATCTTCAATCTAAATACATCTCAAGAAAAATATTGAATATTAAGAATATACATTTGACGGCTATTAATATTTGATTAAATAAAACTCTTACTTGTAATTCTTAATTCTTGGCTCACCTTTTTCTCTCTGTCTCTAACCTTTCAAAATAGCTGTATACTGTAATTGATGAAAAACTGATATCTGTAAATGATGGTTATTCTATCTTTTATAGAGGAGATGAGATAAGAGGTCTTAGAAGATAACTCTTAGAAAAAATTTTATCCATCAACGGTTTCCTTCTTATCTTAAAAGAGTTCTTTCTCAAGTTAAATACTAATAGATTAGATGAACCGTATCCTTTTAATTGGCTTATCAATAATTGTAGAATTCGAATTCAATTAAAAATATGTAAAATGTGAGACTAGTGAACCACCAAAAAGCTTTTGGGTTTAATATTCTCCCACTTAACCCATTAAGCAGATTGTGATGTAAAGTGTATTTTATTTTTTAAAATATACATTTGTTTATTTTATTTTGACTCATTGAAATCTACACATAAAACTTTAACACGTGATCGTGAATTTTTTAAAAATTAGCCAATCAGTTCATACTAATCAGAAATTCTAATACTATGATTAATTCAAATCACAAATGTGAGTCATAGTGATTATACTCGTAATGATTATGATTATGATTGATAATGGTGATCATGACGAAAATTTTGTTTAATTCTAAATATTCTGAAATTAATCATAGAAAGGAATTTAAGTTCTTAAGAAAAGCCATATGAGACAGTTCAAGTGCAATTTGGGAGCCGAGCTCTAGCAAAGTGGCTTAAGTCAACACTTATATAAGAGTTAATCACGAATTGAAAGTGAGCAAGATGGTGAAGAATTGTGATTGGTCTAAACCTTTATTTTGGTGAAAAAGAGAATATATATATCTAAGTAGCTGAAGTCTCATCATGAATTGACATTTCTTGTTTTTTATTTTTAATGTTCATCAATACTCCTCTATTTTAGCATACTATTCAAATTTTTACCATTGCATATATTACTCATTATATAATTTAGAGAGTTATAAAAACTAGCTAAATATAACAAGCTAAGCGTGTTAGGGATATATATTAAAAGCATACTTCTGTATAATAAATTTTGGTATTTATTTTATTTATTAATAAAATTTATTATTTTTGTTTTAATGAGAATCAATATTAATAATATTTGCATTGTATTATTTATTTAATATTATACATTTGTGTATTTTATTCTACATAGTAGATGGCTTAGTGTGTAGAATTCGACTTACACATATAAAATCATATTAAAATTAAGTTTTTTATTAATTGAATTAGACACACCATCGGCATGATTATAACACATCATTTTAGTAGGTCTATCTTAACTATGAAAAATGGTATAATTTCAACTCACTATACTAATACACTTAGTGTGTATTGAACATGACCGTCTTTGATAATTACTTTTATACTAACTATATAAAATAAGTAATATCTCATAGTTATTATGAATGCTTATGTTGCTATTCTCGAAATAATTAGTTTATTTTGATTTATAAAAGAATAAGATTTTTTATATGTTAATAAGCTCAGTGAATTAGATAATAGTATTATGTGTATGATAAAATTTAATTTTTAACGCAATTCACATCCCGATATAGGGATTGATGATACCTTGGAGAAATTTTATAAATTTTAATTATGTCAAACAATGCACATGAATTTTATATCAAATATATCAAACAAGTTAAATAAAAATTCTCAAGGACATTATAATTGATTGATTAAATAAAATTATTAATAATTTAATTTAATTGATGAGTATCTATAATATTAATATGGATAGATAAATAAGCATTTATATATTAATATAAAGCTCACATTAAATTTTGACACAAGATCGAGAGTGTAATTATAATTTTTTAGTGGTATAAATTATAATTTATGAATTAAGAATTTAATTCGGATTCAATTTAATTTTTCTAACTACATAAGGAACCCAAATCTTATTTACTTCTTAAGTCAATGTTGTAAACTATATATCCACCACTTAAGTACTTTGATAGTTTGGGTTTTTAATTCACTCATGATATTGAATAGACGAAGGCAACTGGTGAGAAAGCAAAAATTCTTGGATATCGGAGTCCACTCTCTATTCGTAATTAGTTGTACATGAATACAACAGAAGATCTAAGGTACAGTTGAGTTTCGACTCATACATTCATATAAAAATTTTCTGTTTAAGTGCTGGGATAAGATCAAGTCAGCTTCATTTTCATTCTCCACTTTTTTTGCCAATGCATTTTCACATTGTTCCACAATTTGTTTTAATGTGGTTTTGGAGTTGATATATCCATCAAAGAATGCGTGCATATTTTTACTTCGCTGAATGGTCGACATCTCTATTTAAAAATTTCGTTTGTAGACTGATTAGAACTAATTGATTTTCTTATATAAGCTAAACGTCGTAAATAAGGCTAATTAATAAATCACACAAATAATAAAATAAAGCAATCACAATCACACACGAGACGACAATTTTTACGTAAAAAACTCTAAATCGGATAAAAATCATGAGACCACGCCAGATCTAGAAAATCAAATACTATATCAAACATTGGTTATAAAGAAATCTTATAACCCCAACGTTAAACCCACAACCAATGGTAGTAAGCTAATTTTTTCTGAATCCACGTACACCAACTCCGTGCTTAACTACCGTTAGAACCCATCACCAGATTTCAAATGCTGATTGACTTCTACACCAGAATTTAAACACTTGAGAATCCTCTCAAGCAACTCTACGAACTCAAACAAATCATTGAAAATTTGAATGGCTTGATGATATCTTGAAAGCACGGAAGCTAAATGATTATCAAGGTGCTGTAGACTAGCTTGTGACGCTTCTTGATCAACTAAGAAGGCTCCTTGGCAGCTAGGGCTAGTTATAAACTAAGGAGACACATAATAATAAATCCTAACAGCCCTTTTATATGCAGTCCACCAAAAACCTAGCAGATAAGCACAACTTCAAGTTTGTTCACGCCAAAGACCGATTGATCCGTCGAAAGACCAATCGATTGGTCTTTTGTGTCTCTCGGTATTTTGCTTCAGTTCCACTCCTTAGCAGTCTAGTCGCATAATAGGTGCAGAAATCGGGACACTCTATTGACCGCTCAATGGACCGATCGATCGGTCTAACACCGCTTGCTGTATTTTTGATATTTTTAGTTTTGTTTCTTACTCTGCTGCAAAATAACAACATACCGCTCATAGCCCAAGTGTCAAATATCATAAAATAAAATATAAATAATTTAAATGATAATTTGTCACAAATTTGTCAAAATAAAAATGAATTAGACTATGGTCAAAATTCCTAACAATTTCTCCTTTTGACAATTTTGTGACAAAACTCAACAAGCCAACTAATCCAAAAAATCAAGCTAACAAATCGATACGAAAAAAATACTGACACGACGCTATAGACTGATTGAAAATTTTCATTTGTAGACTGATTTGCACTAATTGATTTTCTT
>JAULJZ010016844.1:0-16013 GCA_032270985.1 Heliamphora pulchella
ACAATCATAATTGATAAGTAAAATAAAATAAAACACAAAAAAAGAATTAATTTAACCAAACAGTACTTAAGCTCAATAACATAAACCCCAACAGAAGCCAACTACAAAAGAGAACACCTAGTGGCCATGCGTGCATGTGCCGTTTTCGCATTGGTTTTTTGTTGAAATTTTGCGACGCTCGTTCGGACACTTTGGATGTCGGTTTCAATTGCCGTTTGCAGCAACACGTAGGCGGTCATGAGCTGAATTTAACAAAAGTTACGGTGGTTGAATCAGAGGTACGGGATATCGGCTATCATGGTTCAAAGTTGGCCCAAAAAACTATTTTTTATACGTAAAATCATAAAATGTAGATTTTTGATTCGGGTTCGTCGGACGAGTTTTTTGATGATCAACATCATTCACTAGCAGAGTTAGGTCATCAAAAGGCTAGACCCAAGGGTATTGATTGGCGGTGGCAGTGGGTGATATCAAAAACATTGTGTAACAAAAACATGAAATTTTTGCGTATATAAACGTGTGGAATCAACGGGGCTGCATGGGAGGTTTTCGGGGGTGTTGGAGGCACTGGTGGTGGTCGCTGGTGGTGCTAATGGTGGTGATTCATAAACACAGAGAGAAGAGGAGAAAAAAAAGAGATTTTGGGAGAGAGAGACTCACTGAGAGAGAGAGAGAGAGAGAGAGAGAGAGAAAGTGGTGGTGGCCGGTGGTTGGCGAGGGTGGTCAACGGCGTCGCGACGGTGGATGGTGGTGGCGGCGCCGGTGATGGCTAGCGACGCTGGCGACGGGAAGGGTCGACGGGTAGGACTGCTCTCTCACTGTTCCTCTCTTGTTTTTTTTTACCTTTCTTTTTTTCTTTCTCACACACATACACGCAACCAAACATATTACATACACTCAACCAAACATATTTCCCTTATATACTGAAGTAGGACAGACCCAATTGAAGGCTTGGTTTAATGTTTTTAAATTGTCGGTTATAAAAATTGAAGCCACCGGTTATATATACAACAATATTATCATTAATACTTATTATTATTACATACATAAATGTGTATTTACATACTTATATATTTTGTTTTATAATATATATATATATTTTAGATAAAATATCATCATTATATTTATTATTATTTGTATATATATATATATATTATTATCTTAAGTTAACACCTATTATTATTATATTAGTTTTTTTTCATAATACAGTCTTATAGCTTATAAAAATCTTATTGGTTAATTTATAACATTTATTATTTTTAACTTCTAATTTTTCTATAAACTTCATTTCACTCACAGTAATTAAAAATCTAGTTAACTTCTATGTAAATAAAAATATTAACTTTAGTAAAACTAGTAAATTTTATTTATTATGATTATTATTATTATTATTATTATTATTATAACGGTTGTAACGAACACTAATTAATGTAGGCATTATTATAACTATTACTATTATTATTTATTTAATTAATTTTTTTTTCGAGATATTAAAGACCATAGCCCCAACAAAACAAAACCCCCACACATAACGATACACTAACCACCACAAACACAATCGTGCACCAAAAACCCGCATCTAACCATGAACGTCATACACTCGACACAGACCCACGATGCTCACACGCGCCCAACACAAACCCACGACGCCCACACGCGCCCAACACAAACGACAAACCTACAGAACACGACCTAACCAAAGGCCAACACAAACTTCCCACAAAACGGTTCTCACCAAAATCCCATATCTAGAAAGAACACCGGACCCAACACGTCCCGCATCCAACGATGCACCAACCACCACACACATGACTGTGCCCCAACACCCCGCATGAAATGACCAACACGCTCTCTATGACTTGAATTGACAGGACCCCATAATCTAATCAACTGAAAAATCATTAGAGGAGAGCAGTCGATCGAGCTTTATAACCCAATTGACTAAAAGGCCACCACACAACCAAAAAAAACCCTAAGGCCCCAACACAACCAAAACGGGCTCACACACGCCTAACACGGTCAACACGGACCCATACACGCCCAACACGGATGAAAAATAGTTAAAAAATTTTGAATACTCTCACTATTCTGATCATATCTTTTTCTACAAAAAGAATTTTCTTGTGAGAGAGGTGTCATTGGAAAAAAGACTTCCGAGATTTCAATTTAAGTACAAGAAAGACTCAATTCCAAGTCCGAGTGAGAGAGATATGATCAAAACAAAATGGCCCTTTGCAGCAAGTCCGCTCGAGCAGACATCGAGCGCTCGAGCGAGCAACCACCCGAGAAAAACTCAGATTTTTTCCTGTTTTATGTTCTAAGCCCCAAAACTCTCAAACACTCATTATGATGCTTCAAAACACACATAAACTTATCGATTCGCATATTTTTAACACCCACGAACATACACGGGCCGAAAACATTAAGACCACTGAAAGAAAAACCTCAAAACCTGATTCACCCAATCGAAAACAACCCAAAAACGGTTTTAAACCAAAACCCGATCTTTAAATAGATTTTTCATGCATTTTTAACTGGTAAAAGTACACACGATTACACGTAGTACCCTTATAAAATATGAGAGTCTAGGATCCTACCTCATTGAGTCAAAAACTTGATGCCTCGATCCACGTGCAAAACCAAACTTTGCTGAAATAAAATTCTATCTGGATGAGCGCATAGCCCACCGTGCCAATAGCAAGGATCCGCTGTTGGATCGTCGAAAATCGAGCCCTGGGCCCCCGAGAAGTTAGTGAGAAGGTAGAGCATTTGGGTTGGTTCAAAAGCTAGAGAGAGAAAGGAAAGATATTTTGAAAAAAAATATTTAAAGGAAGATATTTATAGGCTCGCCGAAAAATATCTTTTTTTTATGAAACCCACACCACAACGGCCAACGGCGCCGGGAACCAATCTCGCATGCATTTCTAAACCTGAACATGTATAAACATGCAGAAACAAAAACGGCAAACCCGCGTCGAAAAACGATGAAAAAAAAAAACAGGTCAGGGTCTCACAAGGCTCAAGAAGAGTTTGTATGGTTTGAAACAAGTATTGAGACAATGGTATAAGAAATTCGACCGGTTTATGAGCCAAAATAGTTTTGCCAGATGTTAAGCAGATCACTGTTGCTATTTCAAGAGGTTTGATGACAGTTACATTATTTTGTTTTTGTATGTCGACGATATGCTTATTGTTGGGTCAAGCATGCAAAAAATAAATGAATTGAAGAATCAGCTACCGAAACAGTTTGTAATGAAAGATCCGGGTATTGAAAAATAGATTCTCAAGATGAGGATTAAGAGGGACGAAATTGTAGGAATTTTGACGCTATCAGAGGAGGAATATGTGAAGAAGGTTTTGAACATAATCAATATGTAGAATGCAGAACTTGTGAGTACACCATTGGCTAGTCACTTTGAACTTACTAAGGATAAGTAACCTAAAATCGAGCAAGAGTAAGGTGCATGCAACGAGATCTATATGCCTCAGCCGTCGAAAGCTTAATGTATGCTATGGTTTATACCAAACCAAACATATCACATGCAATGGGAGTTATTAGCCGGTACATGAGCAATCCGGGAAGCAGCATTGGGAGGCAGCGATATGGATTCTCAGGTATTTAAGAGGTACCACAAATACGACATTGTGTTTTAGGCGGAGTCCAATATATTTACACGATTATGTGGATGTGGACTTGGGTGGTGATACAGATCATAAACAGAGTACAATAGAATATGTTTTGTGACGCCTTAAAATCGAGGACATCTAGAGCAATAATTATCTAATAGGGCTGCAAAAAATTAATTAACGATAATATCCATACATGAAAAAATGCAAAATAATGTAGAGTTATATATTACAAACCCAAATAAAATCTTCTTGAAGTATATTGAACAATACAAGAAATAAGTGGGCAACTGCAAAACTGGTATGGGAACCAAGGCTTTATATCCATGTCAGCATACATGTCAATAGGCTCTTTGTGACACCTCGAAATTCGGGAACATCTAGAGCGACAAATAACTAATAATGGTATGAAAAAATAATAATCGATTAATGCCCATCAAGCAGAATAGTAAAAGTATCATAAAGTTAAGATTACAGAAAAAAAGGTGTGCCTAACAAAAAATATTTAAGAAGATAACGCTAAGTCCGGTGATTCCAAGAGTCAAGTGCTGTAGACTGGTAGAAATTCGGCTCACGGGAGCCATAGTTCCACCTCTTCCGGTGCAGGGTGGTCGACGAGAACTTTTGAGTCCTCAAAACCTGGTATGGAATGTCGTAAGTTAAATCTCAGAAGGAACAACATAATTTTACAAAAAAATTTCAAGTACATGTCAAAACATAACAAAAATGATGACAGAATAAATATGACTGTGAGCATGATAAGAATGATGCAACCAATTTAAACTTTCTATTCAAATTAAAAACTTAAGTTATTCTAGGTTCTCCCAATTGGAATAAACCATCCTAAACCCCCATGATCCCTATCACGCTGACCAAGTATACCGACCGATAAAGAGCGTTCCTTAAGCTGTGGGATGACTACGTAGCGGACTAAGTGTCCAATTGGGTCATCATTAACGGCAAGGGCGTGGACAAGTCAACACTTCAGTTCCTCGACTCTCAGGTCATGGTCAAGCGCGGGATCACGAAATCTAACTCTTATTATTATGCCAGCCAAACTGCTTTCACCAATAATACAATTTATAACAATGTGCATTTAGCACTTAAGCAAAAGCCACCCAAAGATAACCAAGGCATAAAGCCATAATTCTCCAAGTGTCATTGAACCACCCTAAAGTTCGATTTCATCTTTTTCTTAAAATCTTTAAGTGAATCATGTGAAACTCCTCCCAATGATGATGTGGCATGATACAATATGCTAAAATTACGATTTTTCAACTTACATGAGAATTCATGCATGGGTACGATTATTTAGCATATAAAGAAAAAAGTGTACCAATTAATCTAAAGTCACATTAAAATACTTAGTTTAAAAATACAATATGCATAGATCAACGATTTAACTAAATTTGCATGTAAATAATTCAACCACTAAAATCATGTAAATATATCAAGACAATATCATATAGTCTAATTATTTAACTATGCATAACACAACATAGAAACCCAAAATAATAACATTAACACAAAATTACATTTAACCACAATCAGGATTTTCAGGTTTTAGCTACTGGTTTTAGAGTTTTTAAAATACTTAAACTTGGAAATAAAATCTAAAATTTGGTAGGTAGCACATTTAGGGTGTTTTGAACACTTTTTATGTTTTATACTTTTCCCAGTTTTTCCTCTAAGGCCTCGGTTTTGATAAAATGAAATTCTGTAACAGTGCAGATGGTAATTTCAGAATAGTGACGAGAAAACTCAGCGGTTTCGAAAAATAGAAAAGAGGATTTAAGCTTAAAAATTAATTTTCAAAATTTTTACAGTAGTAGATCTATAAGTTTAGAAGCTCTGGGATTTGACCTTGCATTTTTTTATTTGTTTAGAATTTATTATAAATATTCTACCAAACAGTGTCCATATTCAACACACTTTGGAAGAATCGGTGCCATTTTCTAGATACACATGAAAACGGGTTGATTCTAATGGGGTTAGAAAGATAAGACGTTTATCTATCCAACCACATAAAAATCATACCGATAGCTTACTTGTACAGTAAATGGCATGGATTCAAAGTGGTCTGTTCAAACAGCTATTTTAATCTGATTTACTTTTCTATTTAAAAAATAATAAGAGAAAAGAGTTGGACTTCAAGAAATTTTGTGCATGTAAATAATAAATTCTTGAAGCTACAGTAAAAATTTTAGAAATTTTTGATTAGTCTAGATCACTCAAAAAAATGGAAAAAATTAGATTTTTGACAAAAATCTTTTCTAGACAAATTTGAGGATGAAGAAAACTTAAGTTTTCTTGGCTCCTAGGCCCATGGCCTTTGTATGCATGGCTATATCTCTCATTTATATAGCTTATATATGAGGTATATATCATTTTTAAATATTAAAAGTAAAAAAAGATGGTGGATGGTTGAGGAGAGAGAATAAAAATAAGAAGTAGATTCAAAATCACATCTAACAGGTTTGAGTATGGATCTTGAATCTAGATGTGATTAAGAATTAAGAAAACCTTAGTAGATGGAAAATAAGTGTATAAAAATATTGTTCCTACCTTGGTAATGCTTGATGGATAATGAATATGGATGCACTTTGAGTAAGAATTTTAAAGAACTTGAAGAATACACTCTAGGTCTTTCTTTCTCTCTCTAACATATACTTAGAACACTTAAAGAAGAAAAATACAACACAAGAGGGAGAGGGGGAGGGAGAGGGAGAGAGAGTGCCGAAATTTTTTTTTTTGGGGGGGGGGGAGGGAGGAGGGGGAGGGTGAGGTCTTTTAATACAAAATTTTATATGTAATGGAAGCCAATGATATTTATGTAAGACCCTAAATAGGCTATATCCAATAAAACTCAATGCATGTATGATAATGGCCATAAAAAAAATGAGGTTGAGTGCTCCATACTCAAGTGGGGTTTAGGCTCCCAAATTTGAATTTTTTGTTTGTTTAACATTACCCTATTGTATATTTAATGGTATATATATACACTACATTATTCAAGAATTGTATTCAAAAATTAACTTAATGTATATTTTTAATTATGAATATTAAATATTTGAATTAATATAATAATTTTAGGTGTTGTACTTAATTTTTTTTACATCTTAGTTTGATTATAGCATTATTTAGTTGTGATTTTTAGGCTAAATTTTATTTTTTGTATAATTTTGTAACTTAATGTATATTTTTAATTACTTTTATACAAGTTTTAATTTAATTTGATGAATTTAGATTTTAAAACTCAATTTCATGATTTAGTATTATTTTATCATTATTTAATTATTTATATATTGTATTAAGTCTCTTTATATTAATATGCAAGTTGGCTTAAAGTTATATTATGATATTAAGTTGTTACTTTTGTTTATAATATTAGGTTACTTGTAGAGATTATTTTATATACTCAGTAACTTTTACTTTTTACTTTTAGATTATTTTATTTGGTTGTAGAGAGATGTATAATAGTTTGTATATATATATTAATGTTGCTTTTGATTATTTTAATGGGGATTGTGTGCTGTAGACAATTAGGATTTATTGATTATTTTATTGTATTTGTTGTAAAGATTCTCTTAAGTATGTAGGGATACTTGTGTATACAAAACTTGTGTTGGAGTTTGTGTGAGTTGGTGTTGTAGTCACATAATTAATTATTATTTTTATTTAAAATTTTTTAATAAGTATGTGTTGGAAATTAATTGTACTTTATTTTATGAATTATAGTTGACATTGTTTTTAATTGCAGTTATTATTGTCATTATTATTATGATTATTGTAACCATTATTTATTTATTTATTTATTTATTTTATCCTAGTGTTGAGTGATCGTGACGTTATAGACGACTACACTACAACTATACTATTCTTGCTATTATTCTATCTAAAAAGCGAGTTCTTACACTCTTCTAGCTCCTTGAGACCTGGCATGAAATGTCAAAGAAACTCACACAAACATACAAGTACTTTTCATGCAACAGGTCACACAACGACAATGATTTATACATGACAGGAGATATGTTAATGAAGATACATGTTTATTTAAATTAGTAAGTTCGATTATGCCCTAAGTTATTCTAGGTTCTCCCAAACCGAGGTGAACCATCCTAACCCCTGATCTTAATCACGCTGACTAAGTCTACCGACCAACAAAGATTGTTCCTTCAGCCGTTGGGTGACTAAATAGCGGATTAAGTGTCTAGCCCGATTTTCACTAACGGCAAGGTGTCAACGACGGTTTGGCCCTCGAATATTAGGTTAAGGTCTAGCGTGGGATCGCAAAATCTAACTCTTATTATTACGCTATCCGAATGGCCTTCGCTAAAATTTCATAAACAAATGGTGCATATAGCACTTAGGACAAAATTCAACCAAAGAAAATCCAAGCATATAGCCGATATCACAAAAATCCAAATATACAATTTCCATTGATCAAGGTACCAACCCTAAGGTTCAATTTCATTCTTTCTTTGAAATAGTACGGTGAACTCCTTAAAATTCATCCCAATGATGACATGGCATGATATAATCAGTTAAAATTTACAACTCCCAAATTTATCTATGCATGGCATGAACTATATGGCATGTGAGTAATATGAACAATTTTTATAAACAAAAATTACGCATAAATTTCAAATAAGTCACTTAACACATAGGCCATGTGAGACCCGGACCCATCTCTTTTTGAGACTTATGTATATATGATGTGTTTTGCATATATATTTCTATGATGTATGATTTACTCGTTTTGATGCATGTTTAAGTTTATCTGAGCATACGGGGTTGGTTCCTGGAGTTGTTGGGAGTTGCCGTGCGAATTTCAAAAATTAAAAAAAAAGAAGATATTTTTGAGATATTTTGCCTATAAATATCTTCTCTTAGATATTTTGTTCAAAATATCTCTTTCTTCTCTCTCTAGTTTTAAAACTCACCAAACGCTCTGCCTTCTCTCTAACTTCACAGGGGCCCGGGACTTGGTTTTTTATAAACCAACTGCTGATTTGTAGTATCGGCATCGTGGTCTACACATCCATCCAGCCAGAATTTGATTCTGGCGGAACTCGATTTTGCACGTGGATCGAGACGTCAAATTTTGAACTCACCGAGGTAGGATCCTAGACTGTATAACTGTTAGAGAGTACTACGTGTAATCCTATGTGTTTCCACTGTTTAAAAACGCATGAAAAAGGTGTTTATGTTTTAGATCTGATTTTCGATTAAAATTATTTTTCGGCGTTTCGGGTGGATGAAATCATGCTTTGAAGGTTTCTTTGTGGCCTTATGGTAAGCTTGGGTTTGTATATCCTTGTGGATATTAAAAATAGGAATTTGGAGGTTTGATTTGAGGTTTGGAACCAAAAACAAGCAAAAACCGTAGCATAAAACATTTTCTGGGCTTGTTCAGTCGACTGAATCATCTTTTTGGGGGTTCAGTCGACTGAACCTGGGGGGTCAGTCGACTGAAGTTGCTACTGCTTTGATTCTTTGTTTTCCAGAGAGTTTTTTAGTCGATTGGGGGCTTGGGCCAGTCGACTGAGGTCCTGTGATGGGGCTTGAGTGTTGTTTCAAATGGTTTTGGGATCCCTCACTTCCTCGTGTGATGTTTATCCGAGGTTTTTATGAAACTCTAAGGTTTAAAAGGGGTTATTAGAGGTTTTCAAAAGGATGGTTTGAAAACGGAGTCTTGGGAAAACTTTTCAAATGTGTTCGTGAAGGTTTGGAGCTAGCCCGTGGGGTTGAGTCTCGACTTCTAAAACGTTTTGGTGAAAATCATGTTTTTACATGCTTTGTTTGATCTCCATGGTTCATGTATTAGATCCCTAATATATACATGTGTTGTATATTTGTTTTGTGGGTTGGTTTTGAAATATTTATCCATAGATGTACCATGACAATGGGTTTGGTTGAGTTGAGCTTCCGTTGCTCCTCGGTATAAGTCTGAAAACGTGTGCAGCGTAGGTGCTCTGTACCTTGGGGTTAGTCCCCGTAAATTGAGTGATTGGGTGCTCTGTACCCTCGGGATCAAGTCTCGTAAATTGAGTGATTGTGTTGGGTGCTCTGGACCCTCAGGCTCTAGTCCCGTAAATTGAGTACGTTGTCGTGACTTCGTATGGAGCTTGTCATTAGCAAGCCTGTGGGTTCAGGGTAATGGACGAGAGTCTATAGTTGTTGCCTTTCTCTTGAGTTGACAGAGTCGGTACATAGGATTACATTTACTGTCTCCTCGGCTGCGTGTTCTGAGTGGAGAATGCTGTGTTTTACTGCTTTTCCTTAACTGTGGCATGATATCTGTCAGGTTATATGCATAGTTTTAAGGATGGAGAATAGTTGGTTTTTGAGAGAAAAACCTTTGTGGCTTTGTGGTTGAGTTAGCTCCCACCATATGATTGCAAGACCTGTATTACAGTTTACAGTCTATTTTCTATTGGGCTTCAGCTCACGGTGCGGGATTTTTGCTGTAAAATCTTTTTCAGGTGAGCATGAGGAATTGACCTAGTTGCAAAGGTGATGGAAGATTTGCTGTAATTTTCCCTTTTTGAGACATGTACTTTTACATGTGATGCTTGTTTAGGCTGGTTTTGTACGCCTTTTGGTGATATGCTTATTCATGTATGAGAATACATGTTTACAGTTTTATGAGAGTTGAACTTGGGAATCTTTTATTCAAATGTTGTATTTGATTTCCAACTATGAAAAACTTATTTTTTAAATAGGTATTTTGGTGGGCTTTCGCGTGACCCGGATGATCGTGACCTGGATGATTGGGGCGTGACAGGCCATGATATATCACATGCATTTATGAAAAATTAAACCAAGTTTGCATGTAAGTAACAAACCATACTAAGCATGCAAAATACTTTTAATAACATCACCATTCAATTTAATCAGCCCAAACATGACATAAAACTAGGAGTTCAGAAGAACAACATTTAAACACTTAAGCACATTAAAGCACTATTAGGGTTTTCATGATTTTGCTATTATTTTTAGTATTTTTAAAATATTTAGGCTTGGAATTAAATTCTAAAAATTGGTAAGTAGCATATTTGAGATGTTCTGAACACTTTTTATTTAGAACATTTTTTTGGATTTGGCCTCTAAAACCTCGATTTTTACAAAATAGAAAGATATGACTATGTAGAGGATAAACACTATTACAGTGGCAAGATTTTCAATAGTTTTAAAATTAGAAAGGAGGGCTTAAACTCATTAGTTGATTTTTTAAATTTGTACAGAGGTAGATATATGAGTTTTGAAGCTTTGAGAGTTGGCCTTGCATCAATTTTTTTAATTTTATATTAATTTTTTTTCAAATAGTGTCCAGATTTGATACACTTTGGAAGAATCGATGCCATTTTTTCTACACACGTGATTTTAAGATGATTCTAGTGGAGTTAGAAAGATAAGACATTTATCTATCTAACCACATAAAAATCACACCAAGATCTCATTCCTACAAAAAATGGCATAAGTTCAAAGTTGTCTTTCTAAACAGCCTATTTATCCCGTTTTAAATATCTATTTTTACGAAAATCAAAATGGGTGATATGAATCTCAAAAACAATTATGCATGTTAATAATACAACCATCAAACGACAGTAAAAATCTCATAACCAACAACCAAGTTTAGACTCATACGAAAAATAGAAGAAAATCGGATTTTTGGGAAAAAAGATCTTTGGACAAATTTAAAGATGATGAAAACATGAGTTTTCTGGACTCCTAGGCCCATGGCCTTTGTATGCATGATCATATCTCTCATATATGTGGTTTATATATGAGCTATATATCTTTTGCATGGGTCAAAAACAAGAGAAGATGATGGATGATTGGGGAGAGAAAATAAAAATAAGAAATGGACTCAAGATCACATCTCATAAGTTTGAGTATAGATCTTGAATCTAGAGATATTTAGGAGCTAAGAAGACCTTAGTAGATGAAAAATAGATGTATAAGGATGTTATTTCTACCTTAATGTAGAGGCTTGAGACGATGGATGATGGAGATTTTTGAAGAAAAATGCCCAAGAACACCAAGAACACCAAGTTTTTCTTATATTTCTCTCTGTAACTCACTCTTCTAACACTTAGAGATATTTTGAAGACTAAAAATTCTGGTTTCGGAGTGCTTGGCTAAAAATGGGGGTGTTTGGTGCCTTTTAAAATCAATCTTGTAGCTCAAGTGAGGCTCATGATGTGTATGTAAGGTCTGGGGGCTTATGTCCACTAAAACTCATGCATGGCTTATACAAAGTAGTTAAAATATTGGTGGAGTGTAAGAGTGTCTATAATGGTAGGCCATGTGAGGGGTTTTTGGCTCCAAATTCAAATTTTGATTGTATAATATTGATATATTCTATATTTAATAGTATATATACGCTATATTGTCTAAAAATTGTATTCAAAAACTAAATTAATGTATATATTTAAGTATGAATATTTAAGTTTTGAATTAATATACTAATTTTAGGTGTAATACTTAATTTTTACATTTTAATTTAATTTTAGCATTATTTTGTTATGGTGGTTAGGCCAATTTTTTATTATTATATAATTTTGTAACTTGATGTATATTTTTAATTACTTTTATGTTGATTTTAATTTAATTTAATGAATTTAGATTTTAAAACACAATTTCATAATTTAATATTATTTTATCATTATTTAATCGATTATGTAGTATATTAAGTTACCTTATATTAATATACAAATTGGCTTAAAGTTATTTTTATTATTATATTAGGTTGGTTACTTTTGATTAAAATATTAAGTTTGTTGTAGAGATTTATATATATACCTATACATATATATACTAAGTTACTTTTGGTTTATTTGATTATTATATGTAGTAAAATAATTTATACTTTTTTATTTTTGAATTATTTTATTTAATTGTAGAGAGATATTGTAACACCTCGACCCTTCACATGGTAACGATATTGTCCACTTTGGGTAAAAGCGCTCACGATTTTGTTTTTCCCAAGAGGTCACCCATCCTTGCATTGCTCCCGCCCAAGTATGCTTAACTGCGAAGTTCTGTTAGGATTTCTACCACCTGAAAAAGGGCATCGTTGAATGTAAGGGTCCAAAGTTTTTTCTTTATAGATTAGGAACTTTCTCTCCTTTTTCGATGTGGGATACCAGGATATCACAATCCACCCCCTTAGGGCTGCACGTTCCCGTGTAGTAGCTTGCCAGCTACGGTAGTCTTCTAGTCCTTATCGACCCGCCCACTCAGTAGCCCACCCACGTGTCACGTGAGACGACAGGGGCCCACACTCGGAGGTAAGGAGAGTCGGCTCTGAAACCATCTGTAACACTCCAACTATTCACATGGCAACGATATTGTTCGCTTTGGCCAAAAGCCCTCACGGTTTTGTTCTTCCCAGGGGGTCACCAATCCTTGCATTGCTCATGCCTAAGCACGTTTAACTGCGAAGTTCTACTAGGGATTGTGATATCCAGGTATCTTACATCGGAAAGGGAGAGGGAGCTCCTGGGCTATAAAGGAAAGACTTTGAACCCTTACATTCAACGAGGCCTTTTCCTAGGTAGGAGAAATCCTAATAGAACTTCGCAGTTAAACGTGCTTGGGCGGGAGCAATGCAAGGATGGGTGATCCCCTAGAAAGAACAAAATCGTGAGGACTTTACCCAAAGCGGATAATATCGTTGCCATGTGAAGGGTCGGGGTGTTACAGATGCTATCAGAGCCGACTCTCCTCACCTCCGAGTGTGGACCCCTACCGTCTCGCATGACACATGAGCGGGCTGCTGAGTGGGCGGGTCGATAAGGACTGGCAGGCTACCGGAGCTAGCAGGCTACTGCACGGGGACGTGCAGCCCTAAGGGGGTGGATTGTGATATCTAGGTATCCCACATCGAAAATCCTACATCGGAAAGAGAGAGGGAGTTCCTGTGCTATAATGAAAAAACTTTGGACCCTTACATTCAACGAGGCATTTTCTCAGGTGGTAGAAACCCTAGCAGAATTCCACAGTTAAGCGTGATTGGGCGGGAGCAATGCAAGGATGAGTGACCCCTAGGAAGAACAAAATCGTGAGAGTTTTACCCAAAGCGGATAATATCGTTGCCATGTGAAGGGTCGGGGTGTTACAGATATGTATAATAATGTGACTTTTTATTTTTGATTATTTTAAATTGGAATTAGGTGTTGTACAGATTTGATCCTTTTTTTTGATTATTTTATTAGGATTGTGTCTTGCAGAGACTTTTGTTTAATTATTATATTATTGTAGAGATATGTAGATATACACCTTATACATACATACATATATATCTGTCTGTATAAGTTACATTCTTACTTTTAATTATTTTACACAAGAAAGTTCTCTTACTTTTGATTATTTAATTGGAATTATGTGTGTTGTAGAGTTTTCCTTATATATATATATATATATAAAGCTTCTATTGGAGATTGTGTGAGTGAGTGCCGTTGATATTATTTTTTCATTTTTTTAATACTTTATACTATCATTATTATTTTTAATTTTATAATTGCTATCTTTTTCATTATTTATTTCGTTTTATTTATTTATTATTATTATTTATTTATTTATTTACTTTGACGTTAATTGATAACATCTCGAGGTTGGGTGATTATTGGCGATCCTAGTTGGCTATACTAACATTGCTAATATCATTTTTAAAAATAGGTCCTTACATATTTTTACTTTAAGTGATACGATAGTCAGCTAGGTGTCTCAATTGCAGAAGACAATGGCTCTATCTATGATAGAAGCCGAGTGTGTCACCATTACTGAAGCTAGTAAGAAAATGACTAGGTTAGAGTGTTTTCTAGATGAATTGGGTAAGAAGAAGGAGGGCAATGTTCTATTCAGTGATAGTGAGAGTGCCATTCATCTTGCAAAGGACTCGATATTTCATTTTAGGATCAAGCATATTCAATTGAGGTATCATTTCATCTACTCATTTTTTTATGATGGGGTGTTATCTCTAGAGAAGATTCGTGGCAATGAGAATCCAGTTGAGATGTTAACAAAGACGGTCACCATTGAAAAACTGAAGCTATGCTCGGCTTCAGTTGGCCTTCTAGCTTGAAGACGAGGTTTGTTAATGCTGGGTTGATTTGTTGTGTGACGGTGATGTTATTCTGATAATGGTATTGGGTCAACTATTGGATTAGTCTCTAAGTGGGAGATTGCTGGGATGTGTGGAGTCTAATAAATACGAGAGCATGTATTCCAAAAATCGACACTCGAAGAGCGCCAGTTGGGTGCTCAAACACTGGTACTCTAGAAGCAGGTGCTCGTTGGGTGCTCGAGCACCGGTAGTCCAGAATGGGGCACTTGCAAGGTCCTCCTAGGGTGCTCAAGCACTAGACCACCCTGAGGTTTCTTGTATATGGCCTGAGCGCCCATTATATTTTTAATTTAGGGTTTTTTATATCGTTTTGTATCGTATTCAGTATAGAGATTTCTAAAGAGACTCCTAAGAGGCATGAAAATAGTTTAGAAACTATTGTACTCCATATCTCTGCTCCATATAGTGAAAACCAACATCGTCCGTTGACGTAGGCATCTTTGCCGAACTACATACATCTCTTGTTTCTCGTGTGTGATTGACAAAATCCCTGCACATAACAGTCCACTTTTGAGGGCCACATTTTTTATTTTTACACAATGTAGATATGGATGTTACTGAAATGTTGCCACTGGTTTCAAGTCATTTAGACTTAAATGAATTAATTATGAATTGTTTACCAAAAAGTGTCAAATTTGTGAGAGTATACAAAGAAATAAAAATCTGTTTTATATGGCACATTTAGATTTTCGAGTCTTTACCATATGAACGTAGACACAAGTAGATTTCTATAGAATTATAATTTACTTAAATCTTGCTTGAAATGAATTTAATATGATTTTTCAAGTTTAGGCACTACTCAGAAGTTTTTAAGAAAAATGATTACTCTTTCAAAAGACTCTTTTAAACACTCTTCGACTTCTTAAGTTATATGGAAGAGTTTTTCAACTCACTTGAACACTTCTCTTATATAACTTTTCTAATGAATATCTACACCTGTTTTTAATGAATAACCGTTGGGGGTAAAAAGTGGGGTGTTACAAGTTGTTGGAGTTTGTTTAATTTTACGGTGACTAGTGCGATTAGAGAACTCATCGGAGAGTTTTTCCACTAATATCTATACTCTTTTTTCATGGACTTGAGGTAGGGATTTTCTACATTACTAGGCAAATCACTTTTTGCCTTAGACGATGTTTTGCATAAGTTCTGAAGAAATTGAGAAGAGAAAATAACTCTATATTCTCTGTCTCTTGAAACTGTACAAGATATGGCCTATTTATAGGCGAATAGGGATAAACAATAAGAAGATATA
>JAULJZ010016865.1:0-16011 GCA_032270985.1 Heliamphora pulchella
TGCACGAACTCTTAATCCCGAAGTGATTGATTAATTGTGTTCAGATAATGTACAGTACTTTGAGTTGTCAATGGTTGTGATTTCCTCCATGAGATCAACAATGCCGATGAGTTGGGTATTGGTATTATTTGTTCGATGATTGATAATCAACTTACGAAAATCACGTCCGATTTAGGTTGAGGAGTTTCCCCTTGTGTGCTTTACTTATAGGTTTGATTATGCTAAATCTATACAGTGGATCTCCGGATCCGGCATATCAAAAGATTAAGCGGTGCGGTTGTGAGGAGAAGAAGATAATTAAATCGGGTTGTCAGTAACCTAATTTATTTATTGAAAATCCATATCTTAAACGTGGGGAGAATTCGGTGCATTTGATAATTGGAAACTCAAGACATAATTTGAGTTAGGACCGGGAGTTCAGTCAGAACCTTTAGTGGAATAACTTCTGGTTCGTACGGAAAAAAATCTAGCTCGGGGACTGAGTTAGGAATATCCTATTTTCTCGTATGGTTAGCCCGAGTCCTATACTTTCTCGTGATCCCTCACGTAACCCATTATACGCACGGATATTTTTCTTATTGGTTTTGGTAATTATTTAATTTAATTAGAATGCCGATTTTGCCGCCGGGGACATTCAGGAATTAAATTAAATGTTGAAGGGTGGTTTTGATTTTTGGCACACCTAGGGATTACTCCCTAGGTGGCCGACCCTAATATGGGGATGGGGATTTGTTTTTATGATGGATATATATCTCTTGCTTTTTTTTGAGGTAGAAAGATATAGATGCCATACATATCTTAAGTGATATATATGGGATATATCATTAAGAGGCAAAAAAAATCTAACCCTAATCCCCTCTCATAGTCGCCGCCCCCTCTTTTTTTAGGCAATTAATTTTGCCTTTTAGAGATTATTGTGTGAGAAGAAACTGAAAGGAGGAAGAACTTTTCGATCGGAATCGGTGCCCACACACCGTGATCGTCGTAGTGCGTTCGGGACATACGTGGGAAGATTACAAGGTCGTCTTCAACGTATTCGGAATTTCTTGAAACTTTTCGACAAGTTTCATAAAGGTATTATACTATTAAGATTAATATAGTTATCAGTTTTCATGAAAAACGCATACGTCGTTTTTTACGGTCACGGTGTCGGTTCAAAAATTTTTCCACTCCAACACATGCGTCTAATGTACAACTATTTATAACATGACATCTAAATATTATATAGTACATGGTACAACTCATTAAAGCATGGAGTATAAGTTGTGAAGCATGAGTTATAATTTATAAGACATGGATCTAACTTAGCGG
The DNA here is from genome assembly GCA_032270985.1 of Heliamphora pulchella. Taxonomy (NCBI): domain Eukaryota; kingdom Viridiplantae; phylum Streptophyta; class Magnoliopsida; order Ericales; family Sarraceniaceae; genus Heliamphora; species Heliamphora pulchella. The sequence continues at coordinate 1,312 of JAULJZ010016865.1, forward strand.
CATAGATTCTAATCATAAAATAATCATTATAATACACTAATCATACACTAAGCATCCAATATAATTTAATTAAATCCTATACTTTAAGTCCCACAATAAAACATGTCACTACACACTTAACAATTTAAGGGTAAATATTCAAGTGTCAATTTAAAAAGCATAAGTGTGTTTTGGGGTACCTAAACATTGAATTAAGTTTTAATTTTCGGACACCATTTAGTTAAAAGTATTTTCTACAACTTTTATATTTAACACTATGGTTAGATCTTAAGAAAAATGGGTCATTTGTTTTATTTAAGAAAAAATGATTCAGCACTTTACAGAGAAAAGTACATAAATTGGGTCTCAGTTGGTCTCGATTTAGGGGCATCAAATCAAGGAATATAGGTCTGCATTTTGGATATGTTCTTGCTTAATGTGTTTCCTACAAGTTTCATGAATAGTTTTAAGGGTAGTTATTTGGAACAAGTTAGAGATATAGGTCAATTTGTAAAGTGGGTTCAGTCAGCTACAAAAGATTCAGCAGTATAACAGAGAGTTTACAAACGTTTTTTGGGACCATATGTGGGTATCTAGGTATGATATTTGGATAGTAAATAGTTAAATATGTTAGCTACATTTTTTATGAAAACCACCTTTGGATTTGGGCACTAACAAAAAGGGTTTCTGGTCATACAAAAACATGTGACAAAAGGCTCTGTTACTCAAAGATCCACAACAGTGACTTTAAGATACATTTTGACCTATCTGATCTCACTATTTTGGTCTCATGTTTGATGGACAGCAAAATATACATATTGGCTACAACTTTCATCTTTTAACCTAAGCTCGGATCTCATTCTAAACTAACGTTGTTATGTCTGTAATTCTAGGTGGTTAGAAACTTACACTCTTTAGCAAAAATGGCATATCTCAAGTTCTATTCAATGAAATTCGTTCAAACTAATTTTGTATGAAATATAACTTCAAAACCTAGGTCTAGACATAAACATCACACTTAGATCACGTTTCTACATTTAGTTATGAAAAATCAAATTTTGGGGTAGAAAGTCAAAGTAGCCTAAAAATCAGGTCTTTAAGGGTTTTGTCTCCAAGCTCATGGTGTGTCAAGATTTGGTCCCATTTCTTTGTATGCATGTGTTTAAGACTAACATATATTTGTTCCAGGACTTTTAAAAGCTTCACAACTCATAGACACAAACATGCAAGCATCCCATGTCTTAAAATCATAAATAGCTCCTATTTTGACTCTACTACGCCTTTTTGATTTATTTTCGATTCTTGTTCTTAGATGTGTTTAAATAGATGAGTTGAAAGAGATTTTGGGTAATATGGAGCGGAGGATTTAGTGGGTTTACTTACTTGTTGATGCTCTACATGTGGAAAGGTGGATAGACTTAGCTTTATTGCACAAAACCTTGATCATTCCTAGCTTCTTGTTCCTCCTTCTTTCTCCCTTTTTCTCTCAAACTTGTTGGAGCACTCAAGAGAACTAAAATTTGATCTCTCACCCTCTCTAGTGTCGAAATGGAGGAGAAGAATGGGTGATATAGGGTCTTATTTATAGAATTTTTGATAGTGTATTTCATAATTAAGGCGTTAAGTATTTTTTTTTTAATTTTCTAAATTTTGATTGGTTGCATGGGAGGTGGGAGGTGGGAGGCTTTTGAGACCTACACATATTTGATATGGTGGCTGGGGATTTCGGCTAGGGACAATTTCGGGCAGAGCAAAACTGATTTTGTATAAATTTAGGGTTTAAATTATGTTTTAGTACAATTTTGTGTAAGAAAATGCTTAAAAATTAATTTAGTGTATTTTTTTGGTGTTTTTCCCTAGTAAAATATATTATTTTAGTATGTTTATGATTAATTTAGTATTTTCATAAATTATAATAATTTTTATAGCAATTGATTGACTAGGTGTAGGCTTTTAAGTCAAATTAAACTAGTTTGACAAGAATTGAATTTTTGACTTATTTTTTTGTGTAAAAACTTAAATAATGATTTGTTTGTTTTTTTTTTGGCTTATATTATTATATTATTATGTATATTACTTGTTTAAAATTTTTTTGATCATAATAATACTTAATTTGTACAACTTTTTCTTATTTTTGAGCTTAAAAAGGCAAAAAATGACTTTTTGGGCACACATCCTAAGGTGGCAGGCCACTTAACGGTATTTTTGTCTTTTTATTGTTATTTTGTCTTTTCCTACTTGATTGTATCTAAATATCTAATTTAGGGTATCTGTTTGTCAAAATTTGAATTTTTAAGATTTTTTTCTATACGAGGGGCAAAATGGTCATTTTATCCTAATTATGAGATTTTTTTTAATTTTTAAGCACATATTTTGTATTATTTACTTAATTTAGGATGTTAGGAGTCTTCTCTGAGTAGTAGGGCATTGCCTCTGAGCATTTGGGTTTTTTAGGATTTTTGGATCGAATTAGGGTTTTCGGGTCGAGTTAGGATTTTTGATATTTTAGCGACCTAAGACCTTGTCGGTTGATTGTCACTAATACTAGGGTTTGAGCCGGGCCACTACACGGGTCGTTACAAATCGGGTTGTTACAACTATTGCTCGAACTGGGTCGTTACAATCTACTCCTTTTAAAATAAATTAACGGTGAGCGCACACGCGATGCATGTCCCATTCAAGCTATTTAAACATAAAAGAAAATACTATTTTCCTAAATATGATAATATGTAGGATTTTTTTTATTACACACAAAAATAATTAAATTGGTAAAACAAACATCACTATCAATTTGAAATTAAAATTACAATTCACTAGTTCATTTCATTAGCTAATAGAATTGTTTTTGTGAGACCCCGAACCTTGCTAATTTTGATATATATAAATGTTGACGTGTTTTTCCTTCATGTTATATATCATCGATGCTTGGTTCACGTTTTGGGTTGTAGAACAGCATATATAGATGTGTTTTAAGCTTTCTCGGACCTTGTTTAGATGGGTTGGGTTAGTTTTTGAGCCTTAAAACTTCAGCTTTTTCCAGCAGGCCTCTACGGGTAGGTTCGGTCGACTGAGGGGGTGAGTTCGATCGACCGAACTATTTTTGGTGAGTTCGATCGACTGAACCAGGGGGTTCGGTCGACTAAACTCAAGCGGTGCACGATTTTTGAGGGGCTTCAGTCTACTGAAGTGCTCTCTTCAGTCGACTAAACAGTGTTTTTGGCGTGCCTATATGTATTCAAGCCCCTAGAATGTTTAGAAAAGCTTAGTTCTTTCCACTCTCTCTGCCTTCTCTCTACATTTTTGACCCGGCCGAGCTTAATTTTCGACGATCAGCTTATGGATCCCTGCTATTCACGCTGCTAGCTTTGCGCCATCCGGTCTGATTCTCGGTTCGACGAGACTTAATTTTCGAGGTGTCGAATTTTGACCCAACGAGGTAGGATTCTAGACCCTGCTACTGTATTAGGGTGTTATATGTAATTGTATGCTTTTTCACCGATAAAAATTGCATAAAATGTCATATCTATGTTTAAACATTGGTTTTTTGGGTAAAAAGTACATTTTTCTCTTTTCTTGGTTTAGTACATCATATGACATGTGATTTTTTGATTTTCAAATGGTGTTCTTGAAAACCGTGGTTTTTGTTGAGAAACGGAAGATTTTGATGGAAATCTCAACATTTTATGTTTTGAAGATTTGGAGCTCGCCTTTTGAGTTGAATCTCAAGTTTTGAAACGTCTTATTGAAAACGGGACAAAACATTTTGAAAATGTTTTGTGTGATCTCCTTGTTGAAGGATGGATCTAAATACATGTATAATGTATTTTGGGGTAAAAGGTTTTGTAGTTAAGCAACAGTTCTGTTTTCAAAAGATTATCTAGATGTACTGGGGTGACGTGTATTTGGCACGAGTTGCCCTTGGTGTAAGTCCAAAAACGTGCGCAGCGTAGGTACTCAGGTCCTTCGGGTTAGTCCCCGTAAACTGAGGCGGATGGGTGCTCAGCTCCCTCGGGGTCATAACCTGTAAATTGAGTGGTTACTCTCATGGTGCTTCGTATAGAACTTGCATTTATCTAACCGGTCCCATGATGTATGGGGATTAGATAAAGGGGCAAGAATCTGTAGTTGCTATCTCTGTCCCCTTGTGATGGAGTCGGTACATAGGATCTTATTCTTCTTATTCTGTGATGGTATATTCCGCGAGGGAACAATGTTTTGATTACTATTTATCCTTAACTATGATGGTTTACTTGCATTATTTGCAATTTCATGGGTTTAAGGATAGAAACAGGGTTTTATGATAATAAAACCATTTGGGAGGCTTGTGTTGGCCTGATGGGAAAACTTGTGGATTTTTGGATGGAAAACCATTTTGGGTTGTGGTTGAGTTCGCTCCCACCATGTAATTGCATATTACCTGCTTTACAGCTTTATAGTCTGTTTCTATTAGGCTTCGGCTCATGGGTGGGACTTTTTTGTAAAACTATTTTCAGGTGATGATGTGGATGAGGAGTAGCTCTGGTGATGCTTGTGGTGGTGGAAGATTTTTATAGTTTTCCCTTTGGTATGCCTATTCCTTAAGGCAGTTTTGTACGCCATAAGGTGATATATTTATGCATGTTATGCAGGGTGTTTATTGTTTATGAGAGATGCATTTTGGGTTTTTCTTTGATTTCAACAGATGGTTTTGAATGTATGAAAAACTATTTTTTGTAAAACTGGTGTTTGGTGGATTTTCACGTGACCCTGGGTTTTGGGGCGTGATAAATTGGTATCAGAGCTCTGGGATCGAATACCTAAGAGCCATGGGAAAAAGGGGTTTATCATCTGGTGAGGTTGATTGTGTATGCTTGCTTGCAAGTGTTTAAACGTTGGTTTATAACATGTTAATAGCTTTCTGAGCATGATAATTGTGTATATGTGGGTATGGACGTGGAATCTCAGGATCGATAAGTCTTGCCTTCGGGCGTTTGGTTAAACATATTTGGAAGCCAAGTTAGAAGCGTGTTTGGCCGACGTGTTTTTCAGTAGAAAATCTGAATAGGTTATCCCAATGGACTAGTCTGTCTTGTTAGTTCTCCTCGGTATGTGAGACGTGTTAACATGATCTTATGTGGCTATGTGATAGCATGATTATGTGTTCCTGTTACATAGTAACATGTTGTAAGAAAGCTTCTCTTGTTTACATTGCTTCCTATAGAATTATGTCCACGCAGGGAGTGCGGGGATGAGGTCATGGTCGAGGCCGTGGCCGAGGTCGTGCTTATGATCAAGTTCCAGATGTTCAGGTTCCAGAGGAGGATGACGTTCATGCCCCACAGGAACAAGTGGGCAGTGCTGACGTTGTCCAGGAGATGCTTGCCACTATGCGAGCTATAGCAGAAGCGACCAGGGCTAGTGTGCGGGTTCCTGAGCCAAGGACTTCTGTAGCTATGCGGGAGTTTCGGCGGTTGGATCCTCCCATCTTTGCTGGGGAGCCAGACCCAAAGGTCGCTACTGAGTGGTTGGAAGTGACCACATTGATCTTTGATACTCTGCACATCGAGGAGGATGTTTTGCGTATAAAGTTGGCAGTGCTCCAACTGCGAGAAGATGCCAGAGAGTGGTGGAAGTTTGCCAAGTCCACTGTGGATGAGACATGGACTGCTTTTACGAGAGTCTTATTGGAGAAGTATTTCCTGAGATCTTCGAGAGATACTTACCGAGAGGAGTTACTTTCCCTTGTTCAGGGGAATCTGTCCGTGGTCCAGTATGAGGCCAAGTTCGTACATCTGTCGCGATTTGCACCAAAGATGGTATCGACAGAGGAGTAGCGTACTTGGAGGTTTGAGAGGGGACTTCGACCTGCTATCAAGAATAGGGTTGCAGCTCTGGATGTGGAGGTGTACATCAAGCTGGTGGAAGCTACTATTCGGGTTGAGAACTTGTTGGCAGACAGTCGCAAAGTTAAAGAGAGTGGGAATCAGCTGGGCAGTGGGAATGCACAGTTCCAGAGGCACGGGATAAAGCGCCAGAGGTCATCTAGACCTAGTTCTCATTTTGCCGGATCATCTCAGCCACAGTCGTTTGCACCTACACCTTCAGTGACTTCGGCAGGAAGGCCAGAGCAGAGGGGGTTAATTTGTTATCACTGTAGACAGCCGGGACATCGTTCAGTTGAGTGCCTACAAAAGGGCCTGGTCCATAGTTCAGCGTCAGTCCAGTCACAGACTAGAGATCTACCTATATGTTTTGGGTGTGGCCAGTCTGGGCATATTCGTAGATATTGCCCCCAGGAGGGGAATGCTCAGGGTGCTATAGGAGCGCCAGCTGCTTCAGCTGTATAGAGGCAATAGGCTCCGCAGCAGCTTAGGGCTCAGACTTCTAAGTTTGCAGAGGGAGGTGCTTCAGCTCAGTCAGCGAGGCAGCTATCGACTCAGAGTTATGGTGGACAGACCAGACTGCCATAGGCCAGGGCTTATGTGCTTACTGATCGCAGTGCTTCCAATGCATCACTGGTGTTTGATGCTGCTGTTAATCCGGCCATGATCAGAGGTACTCTTCTAGTCTTTAGATCATGGGCCAGTGTTCTTATAGACATGGGAGCATCACATTAATTTATGTCCTCTGCATTTGTATCTACATTGGGGTTGGAAATGGACTGGTTGGGTAGTACCCTGTGTGTTGAGACCCCAGTTAGTGGGAGTGTGACGCTGAGCCTCGTTTGTAGATCCTGCGTGTTGGAAGTCGCCGGTCGTTATTTAGAGTTTGATTTTATCATTCTAGACATGACCACGTTTGACGTCATCCTAGGGATGGATTAGCTGACGACCTACCATGCCTATATAGATTGTGAGCGACGGAGAGTGTCGATCTGTACCCTAGAGGGTGATTGCTTCTACTTTATGGGTGATCGGGATGAGAGCTTGGTGTCTGTACTAGGTGCTGTGCAAGTTCGAGGGAACTTGGGTTCTCTCTTTTCTGCTCTCAGATTGGATATGCCAGATGAAGTTCGAGGGGAGTTACCCCCTGTGGTGTGTGACTATCCAGACGTCTTTCCTGATGATCTGTTTGAGTTGCCACCAAGCCGTGATGTGGAGTTCTCCATTGATCTTGTTCTAAGAACTGCTCCTATCTCTGTGCCAACTTATCGCTTTATACCTGCTGAGTTGCGTGAACTCAAGGTGCAGTTGAAGGAGTTACTGGACAAAGGATTTGTACGGCCGAGTACATCGCCGTGGGGAGCACCAGCTTTGTTTGTGAAGAAGAAGGATGGGTCACTGAGACTATGTATAGACTACAGGAAGCTGAACCAAGTGACGGTGACGAATAAATATCCTATTCCTAGGATTGATGATTTATTTGATCAGTTGAGGGGGTCCCGCTGCTTTTCGAAGATTGACTTGAGGTCAGGATATCACCAGCTGAGGATTAGGGATGAGGACATAGCGAAGACCGCCTTTTGGACTTGCTATGGTCACTACGAGTTTCTGGTTATGTCGTTTGGTCTTACGAACGCTCTAGCTACATTTATGGGTCTGATGAACCGTATTTTCCACTCCTACCTGGATAGTTTTGTGGTCGTGTTCGTGGACGTTATTCTGGTTTATTCGCCCACGAGGGAGATGCATGAGGAGCATCTACACGTCGTCTTGCAGCTTTTGAGAGAACATCGCATGTATGCGAAGTTCGAGAAGTGCGAGTTTTGGATGTCAGATGTGAGATTCCTTAGACACGTGGTGTCAAAGGATGGGGTATCAGTGGACTCGACGAAGACTGACGCAGTGACAGATTGGCAGCGACTGAAGAATGTTTTTGAGATACGTAATTTTCTCGGTCTGGCAGGATATTATTGGCGGTTCATGAAGGGCTTCTTTAGGCTTGCGGCACCAATGACGCGGAAGGGAGTCAATTTTGTGTGGCGTGATTCTTGTGAGTCAGCTTTCCAGGAGCTGAAGAGGAGATTGACCTGTGCGTCGGTGTTGATTATTCCTGAGCGAGGTTTGGGCTATACAGTATACTGCGACGCATCACTTGACGGTTTGGGCTGTGTATTGATGCAGGGAGGCAAGGTTGTAGCCTACGGCTCGCGACAGTTGAAGACACACGAGAGGAATTACCCGACCCATGATCTGGAGATGGCAGCCGTAGTCTTCGATTTGAAGACATGGCGGCATTATCTATATGGTGAGCATTTCAAGGTTTTCTCTGATCACAAGAGCTTAAAATACTTGTTTTCACAGAAAGATTTGAATCTTCGCAGGATGGACGGTGGGTTCAGATCAGAGTTTGAGGTTGACAGGACGTCTGTTTATGCCAGAGTCATGCCCTGCTAAGGTGCTACATGACTTTCATCACTCACTCCTTGCAGTGCATCCGGGAGGCACGAAGATGTATCACGATCTACGTCAACAATTCTGGTGGACAGGAATGAAGAGGGATGTGATCTGATTCGTTTCTCGATGCTTTACTTGTCAGCAAGTAAAGGTGGAGCACCAGAGACCTGCAAGATTGTTACAGCCGTTGCCTGTGTCCGAGTGGAAGTGGGAGAATGTCACTATGGATTTTATATTCAGACTTCCACGCTCGCCGAAGGGGCACGATGCTCTTTGGGTTATAGTGGACAGGTTGACGAAGTCTGTGCACTTCCTCCCTATTAGAGTGAGAGACCCTGTGGACCGATTGAGTAGATTGTGCATTCGAGAGATAGTTTGACTACACGGAGTACCTATGACAATTGTTTCTATTCGACACCCGCTCTTTACATCGGCCTTTTGGCAGAGTCTTTAGATGGCCTTGGGGACGAGCTTGACTTTTAGTACAGCTTTTCATCCTCAGACCGACGGTCAGTCTGAGAGGACCATTCAGATTTTGGAGGACATGTTGAGAGCATGCGTTCTTGACTTTCGGGGTTCTTGGGAGGATCACCTATCCCTGGCAGAGTTTGCATACAACAACAACTATCAGTCAGTATTAGTATGGCACCGTATAAGGCTTTGTATGGTAGACTGTGTAGGTCGCCGGTATGTTGGACAGAGGTGGGAGAGACCGCTATTTTGGGACCCGACTTAGTACGGGAGATGACAGAGCAGATTACCGTGATTCGTCAGCGTCTGGTGACGGGTAAGAGCCGCCAAAAGAGTTATACGGATCAGAGGAGGAGATCGTTAGAGTTTGCTGTGGGGGATCATGTGTTTTTGAAAGTTTCGCTTCGTAGAGGGCTGATGAGGTTTGGCCGTCGCGAGAAGCTATCACCACGTTTTATTGGACCCTTCGAGATCCTGGAGAGGATTGGGGTGGTAGCATACCGTCTGGCTTTGCCATCTCAGTTAGCATATGTGCACAGCGTCTTTCACATTTCTATGCTTCGGAGGTATGAGCCGGATCCGTCTCATGTTTTGGATTGGACTGAGTTGTGAGTTGATGAGGATGTCACGTATGAGGAGCGTCCTATGAGGATTTTGGATACGAAGGAGCAACTGTTACGGGGGAGAATGATTGCGTATGTCAAAGTTTAGTGGCATCATCACGGGGTTGAGGAAGCAACTTGGGAGCTTAAGTTTGGGATGCGTGCTAGATATTCAGATCTGTTTACCTCGTGACCTTGTAGAGAATTTTGGGGGTAAAATTTCTTAAGAGGGGGAGAGTTTTGAGACCCCGAACCTTGCTAATTTTGATATATATAAATGTTGATGTGTTTTTCCTTCATGTTATATATCATCGATGCTTGGTTCATGTTTTGGGTTGTAGAACTGCATGTATAGATGTGTTTTAAGCTTTCCCGGACCTTGTTTAGATGGGTTGGGTTGGTTTTTGAGCCTTAAAACTTTAGCTTTTTCCAGTAGGCCTCTGCTGGCAGGTTCGGTCGACTGAGGGGGTGAGTTCGGTCGACCGAACTATTTTTGGTGAGTTCGGTCGACTAAACCAGGGGGTTCGGTCGACTGAACTCAAGTGGTGCACGATTTTCGAGGGGCTTCAGTCGCCTGAAGTGCTCTCTTCAGTCGACTGAACAATGTTTTTGGCGTGCCTATATGTATTTCAGCCCCTGGAATGTTTGGAAAAGCTTAGTTCTTTCCATTCTCTCTGCCTTCTCTCTACATTTTTGACCCGCCCGAGCCTTGTTTTCGACGATCAGCTTGTGGATCCCTACTATTCACGCTGCTTGCTTCGCGTTCATCCGGTTTGATTCTCGTTCCGACGAGACCCAATTTTTGAGGCGTCGAATTTTGACTCAACGAGGTAGGATTCTAGACCATGCTGCTGTATTAGGGTGTTATATGTAATTGTATGCTTTTTCACCGATAGAAAATACATAAAATGTCATATCTATGTTTAAACCTTAGTTTTTCGGGTAAAAAGTATGTTTTTCGCTTTTATTGGTTTAGTACATCATATGACATGCGATTTTATGGTTATCAAATGGTGTTCTTGAAAACGGTGGTTTTTGTTGGAAAATGAAAGATTTTGATGGAAATCTCAACATTTTATGTTTTGGAGATTTGGAGCTCGTCTTTGGGGTTGAGTCTTAGGTTTTGAAACGTCTTGTTGAAAACGAGATAAAACATTTTGAAAATATTTTGCGTGATCTCCTTGTTGAAGGATGGATCTAAATACATGTATAATGTAGTTTGGGAAAAAAGGTTTTGTAGTTGAGCTACAGTTCTATTTTTAGAAGATTATCTAGATGTACTGGGGTGACGTGTATTTGGCACGAGTTGCCCTCGGTGTAAGTCCAGAAACGTGCGTAGCGTAGGTACTCAGGTCCTTCGGGTTAGTCCCCGTAAACTGAGGCGGATGTGTGCTTAGCTCCCTCGGGGTCATAACCCGTAAATTGAGTGGTTACGTTCATGGTGCTTCGTATAGAACTTGCATTTATCTAACCGGTCCCATGATGTATGGGGATTAGATAAAGGGACAAGAATCCGTAGTTGCTGCCTCTGTCCCCTTGTGATGGAGTCGGTACATAGGATCTTATTCTTCTTATTTCGCGATGGTACATTCTGCGAGGGAACAATGTTTTGATTACTGTTTTTCCTTAACTATGATGGTTTACTTGCATTATTTGCAATTTCTTGGGTTTAAGGATGGAAACAGGATTTTATGATAATAAAACCATTTGGGAGGCTTGTGTTGGCATGATGGGAAAACTTGTGGGTTTTTGAATGGAAAACCATTTTGGGTTGTGGTTGAGTTCGCTCCCACCATGTAATTGCATATTACCTGCTTTACAACTTTATAATCTGTTTATATTGGGCTTCGGCTCACTGGTGGGACTTTTCTGTAAAACTATTTTCAGGTGATGATGTGGATGAAGAGTAGCTCTGGTGATGCTTGTGGTGGCGGAAGACTTTTATAGTTTTTCTTTTGGTATGCCTATTCCTGAAGGTAGTTTTGTACGCCATAAGGAGATATACTTATGAATGTTATGTAGGGTGTTTATTATTTATGAGAGATGCATTTTGGGTTTTTCTTTGATTTCAACCGATGATTTTGAATGTATGAAAACCTATTTTTTTGTAAAACTGGTGTTTGGTGGATATTCACGTGACCATGGATTTTGGGGCGTGACAGTTTTGTTGCGAGTTTTGTCGTAGTTATGAAAAGTACAAAGTACGTATGTTGACTTGGTATGAAATTTAGTGTAATATGAAAATAAGCAATAATAATACGTAGGCCAGTAAGGTGTTTAACTCGTCGCAATATTGCACGTCTTCGCATAAGATTTTAATTGTTCTATTTGTCGTTGCTTATAGAACTCAGCAGGAAGATTTTTAAAAACACTAATGGAATAAATGCAATAATTTAAACTCATATTTTTTTTAGCTTTTATGAACTTAAGATTGCTTAGTTTAATGACTCTTTTTTAAAAAAACTTTAAGGGGTAAATACAATAATTTAAATAATATTAATTAATTAATAATATAAAGATGTGAAATTAAATACACAGACAAATGAAAGAGAAGATAAACTATGCATGGTAATATTAAAAAATCTTAATTTACACTACTATCATTTCATTTAAATGGTTAATTAGATGAGTATAAAGGTTCTTGTTTTTTGTGGGGCTAATAAAAACATTTCTAAATCTGACACCATAGTTTTCTTTTGTTGGTAGAAACTTTTTTGGGATTTAAAAAATTAAGCAAATACTATTTTTGTTTACTTTTTAATTTATTTTTGATTTTTTTAGATTAAAGAGAAAAATGGGTTGACAGGTAGAAAAGGTAGAGAAATGTTAAAATGTTGTCACAAAATTTATGTGTTTTTTTTATAAAATTTGCCAATATGGATAAATTTCTTTTTAAGATTTATTTATTTATAGAATAATGTGAATGCTTAAACATAGAAATGCAATCAAAATGACAAACATGGCATGAATAGAAAAAACAGAAAAATAGAGCATGAGTAGAAAAAGAAAAAACAGAGCATGATAAAAAAATAAAAAACAGAGCATGAATAGCAAAAGAAGAAAATATAGCATGAGTAGAAAAAGGAAAACCGTGAGTATGAGAAAAGAGAGGGGAAATAATAGGCGAATTCAACACGAAAGGTCGCCACTCAGTCAACAGTCAGCGCGAGAGAGATCAAAAAGATATTGGAGAATGAGAATGGCTCTAGATGTCACGCCCCTAAATCTGGGGTCACGTGAAAATCCACCAAACACCAGTTTTATATGAAAATACAGGTTTTCATACATTGAAATTCGCCTGTTGAAACCAGTGGAATACCCAACAAAAGATATCTCTTATAAATGAAAACGTACAGTTCTAACATGCATACAGTATATCACCTTACGGCGTACAAAACCTGCCTTCAGGAACATGCATACCAAAAAGAAAAACTATAAAAGTCTTTTACCACCGCGGGCACCACCAAAGCTACTCCTCATCCACAGCATCACCTGAAAATAGTTTTACAGAAAATTTTCACCCGTGAGCCGAAGCCCAATAGAAATAGATAATAAGCTGTAAAGCATGAAAATATGCAACCATATGAGTTGCAGCTAAACTCAACCACAACCCAAAAAGATTTTTCACAAACCTCAAGTTTTTCCATCAGACTACACAAGTCTCCCGAAACGGTTTTATTAACATAAAATCCTGTTTTTATGCTTCAAACCATGCGATGCAAATATTGTAAATAACCAACCATAGTTAAGAAAAAACAGTAATAAAAAATATTGTTCTCTCACAGAATGTACCATCGTGAAAAAGAAGAAGAAATAGATCTTATGTACTGATTCCATCACAAGGGGATAGAGGTAGCATCACTCAAAACCTGCTAGGTAATGACAAGTTCTATATGGAGCACCACGACGTAAAAGTTAACTTCACGGGTGACAACCCGAGGGAAAAGAGCACCCAAACCGACCTTCTTTACGGGAACTATCCCGAAGGATAACAAAGGTACCTACACTGCACACATTTTCGAACTTTCACCGAGGGCAACTCATGCCAAATACCCGTCATCCCGATACATCTAGATAATCTTCTAAAAATTGAACTGTAGCATCAACCACAAAATCTTTTCACAAATATACATTATACATGTATATAGATCCATCCATCAACATGGAGATCAACAAAACATTTCAAAATGTTTTTCCCGAAAGCAGTTATACAGCACATGTATAAGCAAGAGATCCAATCCATGAAACCAAGGAGATCAAACCAAAACATGAAAAAACATATTTTTATCAAAACATTTTAGAAAGTGAGCCTCAACCCCAAGGGCTAGCTCTAAATCTCTAAAAACACGTTTTTCATCAACAACCCCTCCCTTTTCTCAAAGAAACCCAACCTTTTTCCCCAAAGGAACCACAAAAAAATGCCAAGGAAAACTGCAAGCATTTCAGTCAACTGGACCCCACCCCAGTCGACTGAAAAACACACAGGAAAAATAACATTTTTCAACCCGAGGCACTTCAGTCGACTGAACCTCCCAACTCAAGATCTAGTCGACTGAACTCATGGGCCCAGTCGACTGAACTTGCCCAGAAAATGATTTTTGCTACGGTTTTGGCCTTCTCGCCTCAAACCAAGCTTCAAAAACACCCGTTTTGATACCTAAAGGCATACCCGAGTCCAAGGCTATCACAACACCTCGCAAGAAATACCCAACAACCAATTTCATCCAACCGAAACACCAAAAAATAGTTTTAATCCAAAACTGGATCTAGAACATAAAATCACATTTCATGCATTTTTAAATGGTGAAACAGCATAAGATTTACATATAGTACCCTTATACAACAGTAGAATCTGAGATCCTACCTTGTTGGGTCAAAAATCCGATGCCTCGATCTACGTGCAAATTCGAGCTTCGTCAAAATCAAAATCCGTCTGGATGGATACGTAGATCACGAAGTCAATAGCAAGGATCGGCTGTTGGTCCATAAAAAACCAAGCCCTGGGCCCCTGAGAAGTTAGAAAGAAGGCAGAGAGAAAATGGAGGAAACTTAGGAGTTAAGTTTTGAAATTATCTTTTGAAAATATCTAACTCCAGATATTTATAGACCTCCAAAATATCTTTTTTTTGAACTTTTAAAATTTGCACCGTAACTCCCCGCGGCCCCCAGGACCAACCCTGCTGCTTAATTTAACCAAAACATGCATCCAAACTCATTTAGGCATATCAAAGCGAAAATGCTAAAATGGCGTCAAAACACCTAACATGCATATATATAAAAACTCAAAAAATACAGGGTCTCACAACTCTCCCCCCTTAAGGAATTTTTCCCCC
>JAULJZ010016876.1:0-16011 GCA_032270985.1 Heliamphora pulchella
ACTGTGGCTTCCTGGAGCCATGGATTGATGAAGAAACAAATCAGAAGCTGCCAGGATTGGAAATCTTCTTTAATCACTAACTATCTAACACAAAGGAGGAAGAAGCTGCAAGAGAGGAAGAAGGAGAGAAGAAGATTAAGGAAGAGGATTGGGCAGATAAGCTGGACGGCGTTGACATGGGAGCGTTATTCAGCGAAAAGATGGCTCAGATGCACATAATCGACCAGGATTGTCTGATGTTGGGCTACAATGCACCAACAGATTACACCAATCTCATTGTGAATATGTCTGCAAAGGATGTGAAGAACTGGTCCATGTAGTCTTGTAATATCCATGTTGTATGTCCCGAGTCTGAGTTGGAGTTTGTGATTGAGAGCACGTCTGTCTATGCATCTCCCTCTGCTTTTGCCCTTAGTCTTGTAATCCCTTTTTCTTTAATGAAATAAATGAGATTTCTGGTTACTCTATTTTGTTTGATTTATTTTATACGCTTTCCGATGATTTTGAATTCGACGAGGATATCCCTGAAGAAATAAGATTTTTAATAACAAAGAGAAGAAGAAATGCGTGCTCAACCAATAATTGAAGAAACTTTGTCAATAAATTTGGATAATTAAATTAATCCACAAATTGTACAAATCGGTTCTTCTTTATCTCTAGTTGAACGTGAGCAGTTAATAATTTTATTAAAAGAATTCAAAGATGTATTCGCATGGTCTTACGAAGATATGCCTGGCATGATCAGGGGCTTTCTAGGTAAGATACAGTTCATCAGTCGATTCATCGCAAAACTGACAACCACCTGTGAGCTGCTCTTCCGTCTGCTGAAGAAGGGGGTCAAATTTGAATGGGATCAGAAATGCTAAGACGCCTTCGAAGCTGTGCATCAGTACTTGCAAAACTCGCATGTTCTGGCTCCTCCCGAACCTGATAGGCCACTGATCCACTATTTGTCAATAACCGATTCAGCTATGGGATGCACGCTGGCACAAGAAGGAGAAACTCGAAACGAAAAGGCAGTTTACTACTTAAGAAAGAAGATGACGGGGTTAGAGATACGTTCTACACCATTGGAAAAGACATGCTGGGCTTTGGTTTGGGCTTCCCGAAAACTAAGGCATTATATGTTGTCTTTCACTGTGAACATAATTTTCTGAATGGACCCATTGAAATACTTGTTTGAGAAGCTGGCATTGACAGGAAGGCTGGCCCATTGGATGCTGTTATTATTAGAGTTTGACCTCAAATATGTCACCCAAAAATCAGTCAAAGGCAGAGCAGTAGCAAAATTTTTAGCCGACCAACCAGTCGAGGGAGATGAAGACACAGAATTTCAGTTTCCTGATGAACAACTGATGGGAGTTGGGGACGATAAGTGGACTCTATATTTTGATGGTGCATCCAATTAGTATGGCTATGGAATAGGAGTTCTTCTTGTTACTCCTGACGAATCACACTTTCATCTGTCTCTGAAGCTCAATTTCGAAGTCACCAACAATCAAGCTGAGTATAAAGCATGCTTAGCCGGGTTGGAGGAAACCTTGGAACTAGGGGCAAAGAAGCTGGAAGTCATCGAAGACTCGGCATTGGTGGTCTCACAGGCAAGAGGAGAATGGAAGGCCAATAACTTAACATTGATTCTTTAACATCAAGAGCTGGAAAAACTTATACCATACTTTGAATCAGTGGTCTTCACTCATGTGCCAAGGCTGCAGAACAAGTTTGCCGATGCATTGGCCACTCTAGCATCAATGATTGACATACCACCCGGGATCAGAATGAGGTCTTTGATAATCGAGCAAAAGAGAAAGTCGGCATACAAAATGACAGCTACAATCACGGAAAGCACCGACGAACTTCCGTGGTATTTTGACATCCAAAACTTCGTGAAAAAAGGAGATATCCCAAGTTTACCAGCAAAAAGGACAAGAGAGCAATACGAAGATTGTTTGCACAGTTTGTCTTTTGCGGGGGAAGATTGTACAAACGAGGACATTCTGGGGCCAGCAAGCTATGTGCCAATAGTGAAGAAGGGCAGGAGCTGATGAAAGAGGTACATTAGGGAGTCTGTGGGCCTCACATGAGTGAAAACATGTTAGCCAAGAAGATCCTACGACAAGGATACTTTTGGATGATAATGGAGATAAACTGTATACAGTTCGTGCGAAGGTGCCATAAGTGTCAGATTCATGCAAACCTTATGCACGTTCACCCATCTCAACTGTATAGCCTGACGTCGCCATGGCCATTCTCAGTATGGGGCATTGATGTGATTAGCAAGGTAACACCGAAGGCGTTAAATGGGCACGAGTTCATTTTGGTGGCCATTGATTATTTTACCAAGTGGGTAGAAGCTGCCTTTTACTCGGAACTGAAAGCCTCTCATGTTGCCAAGTTCATCAAGCAGAACATTATTTGCCGGTACGGGGTCCCTCATTATTTCAGATAATGGTTCGCACTTCCAAGGAGTGGTCTTAGATCTTTTTGAAGAATACCGAATAGTGGCTCATAAGTTGTCACCATATCGGCCACAGACCAATTGGGAAGTCGAGGCAGCAAATAAGAATGTCAAGAAGAGTCTACAAAAGATGATCCACTCACATAAGGATTGGCCGGAACATCTACCATTTACACTCTGGGGATACAGGACGTCGATTAGAACTTCAACGGGAACCACGCCATACTCTTTAGTGTACGGGATGAAAATCGTGCTTCTTATTGAGGGGGAAATCCCTTCACTAAGGGTAGTGGCCGAGACCATTATTCTAGAAGCAGAATGGCAGAGGAACCGAATGGAAGAGCTACTTTTGTACGATGAAAGAAGGTTGTAGGCTCTGTTTCATATACAAGGGTACCAAAAAAGGATAGCTTGAGCATTCAACAAGAAGATCAAGACCGGTGATCTCAGAGAAGGAGATTTGGCTCTTAAGCAAATCAGAACTCCCATCTTTGACCCTAGGGGCAAGTTCAAGCCAAACTGGTCCGGACCGTTTCTGATCAAAACCATCATGACCGATGGTGCAATTATCATCATGGATTTGGATGGCAATGTGTTCTCCACTCTAGTCAACCTTGACCAGCTCAAAAAGTACTACCCTTGAGAGAAAAATAAAGATAAAATTAAAACTCGTTTAGTTGAAAATCGAAAAGGTGGCTCAGGAAAAAATTAAAGCAGCCCGCAAGGCCAAAAACCTGAAAGGGCGACCTTGGCAAAAGTTAGGGCATCATAAAAGAAGAGTGTCAATACCCGAGAGTAAACCGAGCCTGAACTACGTTAAGGCCTGATTCCACTTCCTTAGGATACGTAGGCAGCTTCTTTTAAAAAGTTCGGCCACATTTTTTGTTTTTAACCATCTTTGAATCTGAGTAAGACCAATGCAAATTTATTTTGAATTTTGATAATAAAGTCATTTAATTACAAAAACTAAAAAACTCTGGATATTCTTGAACCTTCTTGAACATAATGTGGGATTTTCATTACTTTAGCCTGGATTACAAGGTCTTAAGAAAGAAATGGAGGGCATGCAAGTCCCAAACTCTACAAACAAAATAAAAGGAAAGCTATAAAATCTTTAAAACAATGCAGGATGCCTCAAATCTTTCTCCTCTTTGTTGCCTATTTCCCTTCTTCTTTGTCTCTGTTCTCCATATCCTGCATCAGCTATGTCCTGTACTCGTCAGAAAGATCAGGGCATTGCAGCTCTTGCATCTCCATCTATGAACGAGACAGTCAAGCCTCCTGATATAATGCTAGAAATGGGGCCCACAATAAAGATGAAAATAAACGATCTCGGACACTATAAAAGATAATTTGGCTCCGACCAAACTGCTACATGATCCAATGAGGATAGTAGAAGATGGACAGTTGTAGGCCGATCAGCAAAACGCTTGGGTGATCCGTAGTAGTCAAGGTCATGGTAGGGACCCGCCACCAAGAACACTGCTAAGTGATGTCCGGGCCTGTCAAAAAGGAGAGATACTGACGCCATGCTGCCTTAGTACTGCATATCAGATAATAGGGGCGGTGAATGAAAGATGCAGCACTGTGCCTATCAGTAGGTGGTTTCTGCACAAGGTTCACCTTCTCTGTAACGACCCTACTCGGACCCTAGTATTAGTGACGGATAGTTCACAAGGCTATAGAGCATATACGAGGTTCAAAACCCTAACTCGAATCGAATACCCTAAGTTCGGCCTAGAAACCCTAAAAAGGTTCAAAACTCAGGCAACAAAATCTTAGCACCCGAAGAGTCTCCCAACATTTTAAATGAAGTAAATATCAAGAAATAATGAGTTAAAAATTAAAAATCCTCATAAATAGGGTAAAATGACCATTTTGCCCATAGTACAGCAAAAAATCTTTAAAATTCAAATTTTGACACATGGATATCCTATATGAAGGATTTAAGTACAATTAAGTAGCAAATGACAAAATAACATCAAAAATAACAAAATTACCCCTAGTGGCCGACCACCTTGGGAAAAGTGTCAAAAAGTAGCTTTTTGCTTTCTTTTAAGCTTAAAATGATGAGAAATATATTAAATTAAGCCTTATGATGATTCAATACTTGTTGAGCAAGTAATATACATAATAATATAGTGTTATAAGTTAACAAATGCAAACAAATCATTATTGAAGTTCATACACAACAAAATAAGTCAAAAAGTCATATATTGCTAAAATAGCATAATTTGAGTTAAAAGACTATATCTATTTAATCAATTACTATGAAAACTATGATAATATATGGAAATACTATATTCATCATAAAAATACTAAAATAATATGTTTCAGTAGGAAAAAGACACCAAAAAGATACATCAAATTAACTTTTAATGCATTTTTTTGCACAAAAGAGCACGAAAACCAATGCAAAACCCCTTGATTGATGGGGAATCAGATTTTTGTCCCCCAAACTGACCCCTAGCTATATTTATCTTCCCCATATCTGATTTTTAGTTCCCTAAAGTGGACATAGCTCAAATCATCTCACATCTCACTTATTAAAAATAAGAAAAAAGTTTTTCCATGGTATTTTTTGTTCCTCCCATGTCCCATAGCCTTTGCCTATATAAAGCAAGCCAAATACCCTCTTCTCTACTTGATATTTTCGTGCAAGAGAAGGAGAGAAAACCAGACCTCTTTCTCTTGAGTGATAAGGTGATTTTGAGGGAGAAAAAGGAAGAAAAAGGAATGAATCAAGGAGATTTTCGAAAGCTAAGTCCAAATCCATCCTCCACCATCCTTTGATCTCTCAAAAAAGTAAGTAAAACCTCTAAACCTTATGTCTATTATCCTTCAAAATATCTCCCAACACATTCCTTTAAACACTCTAAGAATCAAGAACTAAAATCAAACCAAAAAGGCGTCGTAGTTGGAAATTTGGGTCTGTTATGTTTATGGGTGATATGAGATGTTATTGTATGTTGTTAACTTTGACTTTGATAACTTCTAAGTGTTCTGGAGCCTTGATATTAATGTCTAAAATACAAGCATGCAAATAAATGGAACAAAAACTTGACATAACATAAGTAGAAGACTTGGACTCTAAGAGACTTGATTTTTGAGAACATAGATATTTCTGCTCTGAACATCAGAACACCATAACTCAATGTAGAACATTGACCTAAGCATGTTTTTTATGTCCAGATCTAGATGTTGGTGTTATTTTTCATCCAACATTGGTTTCAACTCATTTTCATAAGTAGAACTCAAGATATTGAATTTTACCAAAATGTGTCATTCCTCGACCAGTCAACAATACCAACTTAGAAACCCTAGTTTAAATTGAGACTCGAACTTTGGTCAAAACATTAAAGTTTTAGATAACATGTATATCTGTCTACCGACCAAAAATGAGCACAAAATATTGAGATTTGATAGGTCAAAACCCCTTTGAAAGTATCTATTGAGTTTCAGCCCTCAAGGGACACTTCTATCATATATTTTTGTGTATCCCAAAACCCCTATTTTTAGTGGCCTATTCCACAAGTAGTCTACATAAACATTGTAGCTAACATAATGAACTACGTTTTGAACAAAATTCAGACCTTAAAGCCTCGAGATTATACCCCAAAACTGTTTCAAATCCTCTGTCTAAAACCGGCTCTGCTGAGTTTTGGCTGCTGACAGAACCTATTTTCTAAAATAACCAAAGCGTCTAACTTGTTCCAAGCAACCACCCTTAGCTCTAAACATGACACTTGTAGGGGACATGTTGAACTAGAATATACTCAAAAATGAGCTCATTTGGACTTGATATGATACCCCAAAGTTGAGACCAACAGAAGCATATTTTTTATAAAATCTTGAGAAAAGTACTGAACCGTTGTTGTTTAGGATATTTTGTTCACCCTTTTGCCTTAGGTTTTGGCCTTAGTGTTAAACATGAGTGTTGTAAAAAATATTTTTATCTAAATGGTGTTTAAAAATCATAACTTGATTCGAAGTCTAGATGCCCCAAAACCTTGTCTGCTCTTTTAATTTAATACTTGATTTTTGGCCTTAAAAGTTGCTAAGTGTATGTTTGAGTATCCTTTGCTATGAGATCAGCGTTTTTGTATGATGATCAATTTGAATTAATTGATAAGTGTTTCTAAGTGAATGTATGATCGTTTAGAACTCACGCTATTATGTTTGAATCATATCTTGAGAATTGTAACTTGTGCTTCACGTACTTGTATCTTATACTTTGCGAGTTGTACCATGAACTTTGCCATGCTACTTGATGCCATGCTAAAATTTGTTGCACTTGAAATCGATGGTACACATTATGAGCATTGCCACTTGCATCCTGGTATATTGGAGTCCATCTGTGCAAACCGTTGTTGGAGTGGGCTATTTGAGACTGTCTTTCTTGATTCTAAGTGTAGGGCGTCCCTGGTTGCCATTTTTCGAAAATGTTTTGGGATGAATTCCCCTTGTGCACCCTGGGTGTGTCCCTGTTGTTACAAAATTAGTTTATACACCCTGGGCGTGTCCTCGGTGTTTGAAATGGTTTACGGATACTGTTGGGCACCATGGGTTCGTCGCTAGCATTCTGATTTCGATAGCTTGGACTTTTAGGTTGACACCGGCGAAAGCATCACGAATCTTAAGGTGGGTGACTCCGTAATAAGTTTCGTAAGGGCAGTGACAATTAGTCCCTGAGGTAATGACAATAAGTCCTGAATCAATGACAATAATTCGCTGCGGGCAGTGACAATAAGTCCCAAAGTGGCGAGGACCCCGATGCCGTTGCCAATGAGTAAAACAGCTATGGCATGAAGCCCGGCGAAGTATTTACTATTTGCAATGAGGAGCGATGATGGCTTTGGTGATCAAATACCCATAAAAGTCTACTTTGGTGATTCCTGACGTAGAATCCCTGTTATAACTTGGGTGTATGTTGGGTTGGGCATCTGCATTTTATACACGGCATCTCATATATGCATGCTTATCGACTTATTTGCTATCCTATCATAAGTTTGTCTATCTCCTTGACTATAAATTGTACTGGGTGTTATATGGTATGCGTTGTGATGAATTTTGTGCCGTGAGATTAGTTATAAGGTTAGAGTGTTTTGCTTCTGGGTCTTGGCTCATGGCATTCGTGCCACAGGTGAGGAGGAGTTCTTAGAGGAAGTCATCCCAGAGGGAGAAGAATAGTTTGAAGAACAAGGTGAGTTCCAAGAGCACGTGGATCCTGCTGATGCATTCTGAGGACTCGAGACCTCTGCTTTTGTTCTTATATTCAATTTTTCCCGTGCTTAGTGTAATTTATGAATTTTCTTGGTGAAATTGTAATAGTTAAGTACTTTTGAATGGTTTAAAACTTCTTTATGATGTAATAATTAACGTATGTAAATATGAATGAATGGTTAGAATTTTTTTTTATTTATATTTATATATGTCCCGACGTGCCTGGAGGACGGGACACCACAGTTGGTATCAGAGCCCAGGTTTAGTGAACTTTTTGGGCTTAGGTTATGGGAGACTGCGAGTTCCGTAGCGTAGAAGCTCTGTAGAGTGTCTATATTATTAAATTATCACTTATAACTCTAAAAACATAAAATCCATATCTTAAGTTTCTCTTCCAAGCCATCTCTCATCTTAGGATGGCGTCCGACGCAGAGCCGGCTAGAGAACTATGGGCAGCACCTGAACCATAAGACTCGGACCCCAAGGAAGAACCCGTTGCAGAACAAGACCCAATAGACATATTTTTGTTGGCATGGATGTTCCTGGATGAGTGGCTAGTTCATGAAAGAGAAGAGGCTGGGGAAGCAGGAGTAATCGAAGAACCAGATGAGGCAGGAAACGAGGTTGATGTTGAGGTAGAGGACGAGGAGGAACCTGAGGATGATGACAGCAAGAACAAGGAGCGAGCCATCGCTTTCTTTTATGATCCACTAGAGGCACCGCCACCGGAGATGGACGATGATGAAGCAACAGACGTAGTGATCTACTGAGGCCGCCAAGAGTACCACAAGGACTATCGTATTGGAGAACGGGAATATGTAAGAGTTTTTCCAGAAAGGACGTGGAAGTGGAAAAAGTCAAAGTCTTTTCCGAGGTACATGGCTCCATTAAGAGTGTTGGAGAGATGTGACAAGACCATCTATCGTCTGAAGGTACCATCGGGATTCAAAGAGCTATCAGGAGATAGGATGGATGCAAGGTAGATGCAAACACAGAAACCAAGAGATAAGAGAGGAATCATCAACTCGCGTGACCAAGCAATTGACTTTAACAATCCAGAAACGTACCTGGAGGTACCAATAGCCATAATTAATAGGGCTCGCATGGGATCGGAGGGCTTTTGGCACGCGAAAGTGCAGTGGTGCTGCTACGGTATCTATGAGGCAACGTGGGAGCGTGACTCAGTTATTCGCTACTTCTATCCGCATCTGTTCGTCTAGGCTTTAGTGTGTTGGGAGTTGTATCTTTTCCTTCGTTGGATGTTGTACATGTGTTCTGTGAACTATTAAAAACTAGTACACCAGTTATGTGATTAGAATGAAATGCAAATGTTTGTTGTTGAATTCTTCATAAGCTATCTCATTATCCCAAATTAAGTTCCACAAGATCCCAAATCATGAAAATAATCAAGAATTGATACAACTCCCAAATTTCAATACTCTCCTAGGATGACTGATAGATAACTGAACCACCGGCAAGCTAATAAATTCGTAGATGGTGAAACACCCCGGCTAGCCTAAGTTTTACGAAAGCCACCATTAGAACCCCACAACTCTATCCCTATGAGTTCTTTTCTCAAGCCTTTATGGCAACTCTCGTACCTGATTGAAGCCCTTTGTGTCCCTCTTAATAACACCGGTTTCGAACGTTCGACATTGGTAAAGTCTTTTACCCTCATACAATTCTCTCGATTCTGATACCGCACTTTTGTGCAGTAGTTTCGTGAATTCTTTGCTTACTGTGAGACCCTGACCCATATCTTTTAGGTTATTTACATATTTGACGTGTTTCCTTCTGTATATGAAAAGCATCGATGCATGGTTTATGTTTTACAGTTATAGAATAGCATGTATAAATGTGTATACGCTTTTTGGGATTTGGTAGAGGCTTGTTTGGACCTTAGAAACCTGTTCTTGACTTGAAAACGTCAAAAAACACACTGCCCTAGGGTTCGGTTGACTAGAGGGCCTGGTCCAGTCGACTGAACCGAAATTTTTGGGTTCGGACGACTGGACAGTGTAATTTTTGGTTTTCTATAAATGTGGTAGTGGCGGAGCTTTTGAGATAAAACCTATCTTAATAGCTAAGAAACCCCATTTTCTCTGCTTTCTCTCTAGCTTTGAGGGCCCGGAGCTTAGTTTTGGGTTGATCCCTTTGCGGATCCTTGCTATCGGGGCCGAGGGCTTCGCATCCATCTGGTTGGATTCTTGTTCTGACGCTGTTCAGTTTTGAGACGTCGAGTTCTTGACTCTCCGAGGTAGGATTTTAGACCCTACTACTGTATAAGGGTGATATATGTGATTATACGTGTTTTCACCGAGTAGAAAATACATTAATTGTAATTTCCATGTGTAAACCTTGGTTTTGGGTAAAAGTGGGTTTTTTTACGCCTTTTCTCGGTTGTATACATGTTTCGCGTGCGTGGTATCCGTACTTTTCAAAAGGAGATTTGAAAACAAGGTGTTTTGTGAAAATAGTGAAAAACGTCTTTTTGGAGGTTTGGAGCTAACAAGAGAGATTGAGTCTCAACTCTTAAATATTTTGTTGGAAATGGTTCTATATCTCCATTTTGATGGATTGGATCTCTTTTATACGTGTGTTGTATAAACTGTTTTGTAGGTTTTGTAGTTGAGCTTCGGTGGGTTCTGAAATGTTTCCATAGATGTACCGTGACAGTGTGTGGTTATGAGTTGGGCTTCTATTGCTCCTTGGTGGAAGTCCAAAAACGTGCGCAGAGTGGGTTCATTACGGTCCCTCTGGTTAATCCCCATAAACGTGGTTTGGTTATGCTTCGTCCATCAGTCGTGAAAATCCGTAAAGAGGCAGATGTGTAGTTTGGGTGCTTTCCCATCGGTCGTGAAAATTCATAAAGAAGTCGGTTGCCTTTGTGAATAGCGTTGTTGTTGTAACTCCGTATAGAACTTGTCATTACCTAGCATGCCTTGTGTGGTTCAGGACTAGGGTAATGGGCAGGAGTCTATAGTTGTTACCTTTGTCGGTACGGCAGAGTCGGTACATAGGATTTTATTTACATCTTTTCTCCTCGGCTGTGTGACCCGAGTGGAGCATACTGTTTATTTACTACTTTTCCTTAACTGTGGCATGATATCAGTTAGGATGATATGCATAGTTTGAAGGATAAAAAACGTAGAGTTTTATGAGATAAAACCTTTTCGGCTCCTGTGGTTGAGCCCATGTGTGTGTAATTGCATAGCTTGCTTTACAGTTTTATTGTCTATGTTCTATTGGGCTTCGACTCACGGTGTGGGATTTTGCTGTAAAACCTTTTCAGGTGAGCATGAGGAGTTAACCTAGTTACAGAGGTGATGGAAGACTTGCTTTAGTTTTCCCTATTTTTGTACATGTACTTTTACATGTAACGCCTGTGATGGCTGGTTTGTACGCCTTTAGGCGATATGCTTATTCATGTATGAGATGCATGTTTTCGATTTATGAGAGTTGAACTGTGGGGATTTTTATCCAAATGATCTATATTTTTGGGTTGAGGGTTTTCCAACTACAAATCTTATTTTCTCAAACTGTATTTTGGGTGGGCTTTCGAGTGACCCTAATGTTGGGGCGTGACAACTTGGTATCTGAGCTCTTGGTTTGAATACCTATGAGCCATGGGAAAGAGGGTACATCACCTTGTGAGGATGTATGTGTGCTTGATTGCATGTGTTACAGCGTTTTCCTAACAAAGCATGATAGCTTGTGGTGTATACGTAGGTATGGAGGTTAGGCCTTAGGATTGATTAGTGTTGCTTTCAAGCATTTAGATTCACATACTTGGGAGCCATGTTAGAGACGCGTTTCGCGGATGTGATTTCTAGCAAGGAATCTGAGTAGGTTGTTCAGAGTGACGAGTTTTTCTTGTTGGTTCTCCTCGGTATGTGAGATGTGATGACATGATATTAAGTGACTATGTGTTAGCATGCTTATCTGTCTTTTACATTAGCAATAACATGTTGTATGGATGCTTATCCTGTTATGCTGCTTTCGTATAGAGTTATGTTCACGCAGGGAGGACGAGGCCGAGGTCGAGGCCGTGGCTGTGGTTCTGGGCGAAAGGACGTTCTAGTCCCAGATATTGGGGATGTTAATGCACCCCAAGGACCTACTGATGGAGATTTGTTACGTGAGATGGTAGGCTCCATCCGGCAACTGGCTGAGGCCTTCAGGGGGAGAGAGACCATATCTGAGCCGATAGCGACGGTTGCGATGCGTGAGTTTCGCCATCTGGACCCTCTTACCTTTTCTGGGGATCCCAACCCCACGGTTGCCACCGAATGGCTGGAGCTGGTTACCAGGATCCTTGATACTCTACAGATAAAGGAGGATGATCTGCGGGTTTCATTTGCTGCCTTCCAGCAGAGAGGGAGTGCTCATATGTGGTGGAAGTTCGCTAGGACTACAGTTGGGGGCACCTATGAGGCATTCACGAAGGTATTTCTGGAGAAATACTTTCCTATGACTTTGAGGGATCGCTACAGAGAGGATTTCTTCTTTCTGACACAGGGGACGATGATTGTTGTGGAGTTTGAGGCTGAGTTTACTAGCTTATCCAGATTTGCATAGGAGACCGTGCCTACTGATGAGTTCGTATGAAGCGGTTCGGGAGGGGTTTGAGGCCCGCTATCCAAGACAGAGTGGCAACACTGAGGCTGCAGGTTTTTACAGAGTTAGTGGAGACGCCATGAAGGTGGAGGATACTCTGAATGAGACTCGTCATGACAAAGACTGTCGGGGACAGCAGGACAGGGGACGTGCACAGTCCCGAGGACGCAGGGACAAGCATTAGTGGACATTTGGTTCGGGTTCTTATCCGGTGGGGTCTTATCAGCCATAGTCTTCTGCGTCTACGCATCCCGTAGTCTCAATGGGAAGGTCAAATCAAAGGGAGATTGTTTGTCATAGATGCCAGCGGCGGGGGCATCGTGCGGCAGAGTGTCGGAGTGCAGCACCTGTTCAGACTCAATCACAGTCGCAGGCACTCGGGAGAGGGCCTCCAGTCTGTTTTGAGTGTGGGCAGTCTGGGCACATCCAGAGGAGCTGTCCTCGAGGAGGGAGCATTCAGAGCACAGCGGGAGCACCAGCTGTTCCATCAGGGTAGGGGAGACAGATGTATTAACAGCCTAGAGCTCAGACGTCCCATTTTACAGAGGGAGGAGCTTCAATACAGTCGGGTCGACAGTCTACAGTTCAGGGCCACAGTGGACCGGCCAGAGCTTATGTTTTTGCATAGCCTAGTTCATCTAGAGCACCGGTCGAGCCCGATGCTGCTGTTACCACCTCCATGATCAGAGGTACTCTTCTAGTCTTCAGATCATGGGCCAGTGTTCTTATCGACACTGGAGCATCACACTCATTTATATCTTCTGCTTTTGCATCTGCATTGGGGTTGCAAATGGACTGGTTGGGTAGTACCTTGTGTGTAGAGACCCTAGTCAATGGGAGTGTGATGTTGAGTCTTGTCTATAGATCCTGTGTTTTGGAGGTTGCCGGTCGTTGTTTAGAGTTTGACTTTATCATTCTAGACATGACTGCGTTTGATGTCATCCTAGGGATGGATTGGCTGATCACCTATCGTGCCTTTATCGATTGCGATCGACGGAGGGTAACGATTTGTACACCGGTGGGAGATTATTTCTGTTTTATGGGAGACCGGAATGAGGGTTTGATGTCATTGCCCAGTGCTGTGCGGAACCAGGGAAACCTGGGTCTCCTTTTCTCAGCTCTCATGTTGGATGAGGAGGTTGGAGTTCGAGGAGAGTTACCTCTGATGGTGTGCGACTATCTTGATGTCTTTCCCGATGATCTGTTTGAGTTGCCACCGAGCCGTAAGGTAGAGTTCTCTATTGATCTAGTCCCTAGAGTTACTCCCATATCTATGCCGTCCTATCATTTTGCACCAGCTGAGTTGCGTGAACTCAAGGTACAGTTACAGGAGTTACTTGATCGGGGGTTTATACGCCCGAGTACTTCGCCGTGGGGAGCTCCTGCTCCTTTTGTGAAGAAGAAGGACGGATCTCTGCGTTTGTGTATCGATTATCGGAAGCTAAATTAGGTGACAGTGAAGAACAAGTGTCCGATGCCGAGGATAGATGACTTGTTTAATCAGCTGAGGGGTTCGAGCTGTTTCTCGAAGATTGACTTGAGATCAGGATATCACCAATTGAGGATCAGGGATGAGAACATAGCGAAGACTGCCTTTAGGACTCGCTATGGTCACTACGAGTTTCTGGTTATGCAATTTGGTCTGACGAACGCACCTGCTACGTTCATGGGTTTGATGAACCGGATTTTTCATCTTTATTTGGACAGTTTAGTGGTAGTATTTGTGGATGATATATTGATATATTCACCCACTAGAGAGGCACACGAGGATCACTTGCGGATCGTTCTACAGCTTCTGAGAGAACATCGCTTGTATGCGAAGTTCGAGAAGTGCGAGTTCTAGATGTCTGAGGTGAGGTTTCTGGGACATGTAGTGTCGAAAGACAGGGTAGCAGTGGATTCGTCAAAGACTAATGCTATGACCAGATGGGAGCGACCGAAGAGTGTCTTTGAGATACATAGTATTCTGGGTTTAGCCGGCTACTATCGGCGATTTGTGAAGGACTTTACAAGACTTGCCGCACCGATGACGCGTCTGACACGGAAAAAAGTTGTGTTTGCTTGGAGTGAGTCCTATGAGTCAGCATTTCAGAAGCTAAAGACGAGGTTGACTGGCGCGCCAGTGTTGATTATCCCAGAGCGAGGCTTGGGGTATACTATGTACTGTGATACTTCACATGACGGTCTTGGATGTGTTTTGATGCAAGGAGGTAAGGTTGTAGCCTATGGTTCTCGGCAGTTGAAGACGCATAAGAAGAACTATCCTACACATGACTTGGAGTTGGCAGCCGTGGACTTTGCCTTGAAGACATAGCGTCATTATCTGTATGGTGAGCATTTCGAGGTATTCTCCGACCACAAGAGTTTGAAATACTTGTTTTCGCAGGCCCTGAACTTGCGCCAGCGACGTTGGATGGAGTTGTTAGAGGACTATGACTTTTACTTGCAGTATCATCCAAGGAAGGCCAATGTTGTGGCAGATGCTATCAGTCGGAGATCTCACGGGTCGTTAGCTTATGTGGCTATACGTGAGTGGGATATGCTTGGAGAGATTGGGGAGTTTGATCTTTTCCTCAGGGAGACCGCGACGGGTGCCACCCTATTTTCAGTAGTTACTCGACCAGCATTAATAGCACGTGTGCTAGAGGTCCAGCAGACGGACCAGGAGGCTCAGATGATACGTGATCGTGTTGCTAGCGGAGAGGATACCGCGGGATGGATTGTAGGTACTGATCAGAGTCTGAGGTTGGCTGGGAGGTTGTTTATGCCAGAGTCATGCCGAGCTGATCTTCAACGTGAGTGCCATCATTCTCGACTTGCCGTGCATCCTGGAGGCACGAAGATGTATCATGACCTACGTCGTCAATTCTATTGGACAGGAATGAAGAGAGATGTGATCCAGTTTGTTTCCCGGTGCCTTACCTGTCAGAAGGTAAAGGCGAAACATCAGAGACCGGCAAGATTGCTACAGTCGTTGCCTATATCAGAGTGGAAGTGGGAGCATGTCACGATGGACTTTGTGTCAGGATTTCCTCGGTCACCTAGGGGACACGACGCCGTATGGGTTGTGGTTGATAGGTTGACGAAGTCTGCACACTTTCTCCCCATCCGAGTGAGGAATTTGATGGATAGACTGAGTCGCTTGTATGTCAGAGAGATAGTCCGGTTGCATGGAGTGCCAGTGTCCATTGTTTCAGATAGAGACCCGCGCTTCACATCGCATTTTTTGCAGAGTTTACAGGAGGCCTTGGGGACGAACTTGATGTTCAGTATTGCTTTTCACCCCAGACGGATTGCCAGTCAGAGAGGACTATACAGATTCTAGAGGATATGTTGAGGGCTTATGTCCTTGATTTTAGAGGTTCGTGGGAGGATCATCTACCGTTGGCAGAGTTTGCATACAATAATAGCTATCAGTCCAGTATTGGGATAGCACCATATGATGCTTTGTATGGTAGACTGTGTAGGTCACCCGTGTGTTGGACAGATGTGGGAGAGACCACAGTCTTGGGACCCGACATGGTGCGGGAGACGACGGAGAAGGTTAGAGTGATTCGCCAGCGCCGCGCTACAGCGCAGAGCCGTCAGAAGAGTTATGCAGATCAGAGGAGGCAACTTTTGGAGTTTACAGTGGGAGATCATGTGTTTCTAAAGGTCTCGCCACGTAGAGGTTTGATGAGATTTGGTCGTAGCGGGAAGCTATCACCGCGCTT
>JAULJZ010016887.1:0-38877 GCA_032270985.1 Heliamphora pulchella
ATATATGAAGAACTAGCAAGTTGCAGCGACTGTTTCAAGGGTGCTGTTTTCAGCACTGTTTCTGTGAAAATCACAGCAGCGAAAAAGCAGGGCAGCAGCTTCCCAAAGCGGCGCCAAACAGCGCCTGAACAGACCGTTTTTTCCAAACAGTGGGTGCTGCTGTTTCATCCATCAGGATTCCATATCAGCACTGTTTTAGTGCAATAAAGCTTCAAGTAATTCCCAAACACAGCAGCGCGCCATACAGGCGCCGGTTTCCAAGTGGACAGTAGCTTTTCTCAACAACAAAAGCCGGTGGTTTCTTCCGAACAGTCCAACGCTGCAGCAGCCAAGAAACCAGCACCAAACAGTGCCCAAACGCTCTCCAGGCTGTCTCAATTTGAAGCTGCGGTGCTATTCCAAAAAGCTAGGCGGTTTTTCCCAGGCTGTAGCGTCCCAAACGGATTCCAATTCCAAGTAAACACAACAATTGGATTGAAGCTTTGGATTTTTTTTATGGATGGATGAACGGGATTAGTGCAAATCTAACACAGCGCCGGAAACTGTTTTCAACATTGATTCGTTTAGGTTCCAAACAAAGCTGTGGTTGCCAACGCATCAAGGTTCCATAGTGTTTGATTTTTTAGCAAACACGGCAAGGTTGTTTTCCCACAAAAACAGCTACAATTCCAACAAGGGTTTTTTGAGCCTGCAGCGGTTGTTTCTAGCCAAACGGTCCTTTCAGTGTTTATCCAAGAAGGAATCCTAATACAAACAGAATAACGGAGAGCTAGAATTGTGCAACAACTAAAAAACTGGAAGTTCATCTTGTAAGAACAGGAAAATGAAACTCTTTAGAGTTTTAATCGGATCATAAAATCGAAATTTATATTTATCTTGTATTTAATTAATTTTTATATTTTAATGGCGTGGATGATAAATATTCATTTTATTTATCATGTTAATTTCATTAATTCAAAAATTCGATTTTAATTAAAATATTTTGTAATGAAAAATAAAATTAAGTTTTTTTAATTAATTAACTTTAATTAAATGAAAAAAACTTTAGTTATTTTATTTTTTACAAAATATCACGTTTAAAGATGATTTTTTTTAAAATCAGATATCTTGAAAAAACGTGAGAATTAATTTCGGGTTTTGAATTAATTAAATGGAAAAATATTTAATCGAAATAAATTATTTTTTTTCGAAAAATGTGGAACGAAAAATAAAATAAATAAATGCCTTTAATCACTACCTTAGCTGAAACGCTAGAGGAAAAATTGTACATTTATTAAATTTTATTTGTGACACATTTAAATACGAAAAGATGGTTTGATAAATCAGAATCTATAGAATCTTATACACGGAAAGATATTTTACTTTTTCAAATCGTGTGACTTTCGAAAGATGGTTTGATAAATCAGAATTATTAAAATCGTGTACACGGAAAGATATTTGATTCTTTCAGATCGTGTGACTTTTGAAATTAGTAAATTTATTTTAATTAAACGAATTTTTATAACCCTCAAAAATATTTTAAAAATCTAAGTGGGAGAGAATTTATTCACAGATAAATCCCGCGGTCTCCATCACCAGTTTGTAGGCGATGCAATTAAACCCTGCATGTCGGCAGTAAAGCCTTCCTCCCCAACGGACAGATTAATTGCGGTATCGCCAGTACAAACATCTTTTAGGGATAATTTTGAATAATTGTTAGTGTGAATCACTTCTCCAACTGAAGGATTCATTGCAAAGCGATTAATTTGGGATTAGGTGATGGTTAACATTTAGTTGTATATAATAGTATCATCTCCAACTGAGTCACTGCTATTATATACTAGACCGAAACAATGTCAGCTATTTAATTTTACTTGACATGGTCAGTTGCCTAGATAGTAAAATTAAAAAGAATTGGCATGTCTGTTCTTATGATGGATAGTAGACGTCCACCCAACGTGGCATGCTATTCACAGGTTACTAGGCTGCTGGCGAATTAATTTTAAAATGGTAGAGGGAACCAAATTAAAATGAATTCAAAGTTTTACTCATCATAATTAACGGTTTTTTAATTGTGTGATTCTCAGAATTAAAATGGATTTCAATCTACTCGCTTCAATACTCAAAGAAAATAAACTTACGGGACCAAATTTTGTTGACTAAAAATGCAACTTGGATATGACTTTAACTACAAATGGTATTCCTTCAATACTAGGAAATGTGTCTGTTTCAGAAAAAGGTTCTTCCTCGGGGCCGAAAGGTACGAGGAAAAAAAGGTTCAGAAACATGGAGACACGATTTCTAGGGTAGTTAGTGGGCCACGGACTGGTGTGAAAAAGCCGAAAAGCAGATATTTTCACTGCAACCAGACTCGACACTGGAAAAAGTTGTCTAGTATTTTTCAACAAACAGAACAAATAAGGTAATTTATGTTCACTGGTTGTGTAAACATGTTTAGCAGTGTTATCTACCGGTACCTTGTGTGTACATACGGAAGCCACTAATCATGTTTGTAATTCATTGCAGAGGTTCCAGAAAACTCGACAACTTAGTGATGGGGAGATTTACCTACATATGGGTAATAATACAAAGATAACAGTAGTTGCAGTAGAAGATGTCACTCTCAATTTTGGTAGAGATCAAGTTTTGATATTGAGAGATTATCTTTATGTACTAGCCAATAGAAGGAACTCAGTTTTCGTTTCTAGATTGGCTAAAGACGGATTTTTAGTTTATTTTAATAACTCTGTAGTTATTAAGGATAATAAATGGGTTATCTGTTTTGGTATATTGTTGGATGATCTTTATATTATTACTCCAATCTCTCCTGCACTGCAACTGACTGAAATAAATAATAGATTTATATTACCATATAGGAGAAAGTTTTCTTCTTTAATGAACCGAACGTTTTTTGGCACTTACGCTCAGGTCATATTAATCTAAAAATGATAAACAGACTGGAAGCAGATGGACCTTTGAGTTTATTAGAAGTGGAGGCACTTTCAGTCTGTGAATCTTGCTTAGAGGGTAAGATGACCAAGAGACCATTTTCGGCCAAAGGTTATATAGCTAAAGAACCGTTGGACCTGGTTCATTCTAATGTGTGTGGTCCTATGACAATCTGGACTAGAGGTGGCATTGAGTACTTTATCAGTTTCATTGATGACTACTCAAGGTATGGATACATTTACCTGATGCACAGAAGAAAGATAATAGAAATACTCTACCTGGGCCAATCGTAGATCACAGTCAAACTGAGCAACAGCCAAGCCAAGGTCTTTCTCTCCCTCAAACCCTAGGTTCGTGTATAAGTGACGACCCCTCGATTCTCTCAAAAGCCCTAGAAATAGACTAGGCACCCAAATCCTAAGTTCGTGTGTAAGTGACGACCCTTTGGTTCTCTCAAAAGCCCTAGAAAAAGACTAGGCACCCAAACCCTAGGTTTGTGTATAAGTGACGACCCTTCGGTTCTCTTAAAAGCCCTAGAAAAAGACTAGGCACCCTAACCCTAGGTTCGTGTGTATGTGACGACCCATCGGTTCTCTCAAAAGCCCAAGAAAAAGACTAGGCACCCAAACTCTAGGTTCGTGTATATGTGACGACCCTTCGATTTTCAAAAATCCTAAAAAAAGACTAGGCACCTAAACCCTAGGTTCGTGTGTAAGTGACGACCCTTCGGATCTCTCAAAAGCCCTAGAAAAAGACTAGGCACCCTAACCCTAGGTTCGTGTGCAAGTGACGACCTTTCGATTCTTTCAAAAGCCCTAGAAATAGACTAGGCACCCAAACCCTAGGTTCGTATCTATGTGACGACCCTTCGATTTACAAAAACCCTAAAAAAAGACTAGGCACCCAAACCCTAGGTTCGTGTGTAAGTGACGACCATTCGGTTATCTCAAAAGCCCTAGAAAAAGACTAGACACCCAAACCCTAGGTTCGTGTGTACGTGATGACCCTTCGATTTTCAAAAGCCCTAGAAAAAGACTAGGCACCCTAACCCTAGGTTCGTGTGTAAGTGACGACCCTTCGGTTCTCTCAAAAGCCCTAGAAAAAGACTAGGCAAAAAGACTAGGCACCCAAACCCTAGGTTAATTTGTAAGTGACGACCCTTCGGTTCTCTCAAAAGCCCTAGAAAAAAACTAAGCACCCAAACCCTAGGTTCGTGTGTAAATGACGACCCCTTGGTTCTCTTAAAAGCCCTAAAAACAGACCAGACACCCTAACCCTAGGTTCATGTGTATGTGATAACCCTTCGATTTTCAAAAGCCCTAGAAAAAGTCTAGGCACCCAAACCCTAGGTTCATGTGTAAGTGACGACCCTTTGGGCTCTCTCAAAAGTCGTAGAAAAAGACTAGGCACCCTAACCCTCGGTTCGTGTGTAAGTGATGATCTTTTGATTTTTGCACACCTTAGTAAAAGATTAGGAACCCTAAACCCTAGTACGCCAGGCAGAACTCTACCTTTTTGTGTTAAAAAAATTAATAATAATAATACAAAAAATATATAATGAAATAAATAAATAAATATATATATAATATAAAAAAAAATAGAGGCAAAAAAAATCTCCTCTTTAATGTTGGTATTTTGCCCCTTTTGTCCCATTTTTTTTTAATTTTCTAGAATTTTCTTAAAATTTCTACAATTATCTTAAAATTGTTTATCGATTTCTATGATTTCCTAAAAATTTTCTCAATTTTCTAGCGTTTTCTAATATTTTTCTTAATATTTTAGGATTTTTCTAAAAATTTGCCCCATGTTTCTACAATTTTCCTTGATTTTTTCTAAAACTTTTTTCACAATTTTCTAGAAGTTTCTAAAAATTTTCTAACATTTTTCTAAAAAAGGGGTTTTCTAAGACTTTTCTAAAATTTTTCAAGATTTTCTAGAATTTTTCTGAAAAAAAAAAAACTACAACAACAAAACAAAAAACAAAAATTCAGGTCCTTAGATTTTTATGCCTAAAAAATAATCAACTCCTTAGTTTATGTTTTTCTTAAAAATAAAAATAAAAATTCAAACCCTTTATTTTTGGTGATAAAATAAATTGCCCCTTTTTATTGGTTGTTCAAATTCTAATGTCCCTACTATTTTAAATTCCATTGCATAGGTACCTAAAGCTAAGTTTTGCATATTCAAATCTCAAAACCATGCACAAGTCATCACAACAATCATCATCATCAATCAAATCATCATCATATCGTATAGGGGATCCTAGGCATGCGTCTACGTTTGTTATGTCATAAAAACATGCTTTGAATTTGAAACAGTAGGGATAGGTAACCTACCGAAGGTCGCTGATGAGAGATGTGGTGGTCAGGCTCCCACAAGAGAACGTCAGCAGCAATAGAATCGATAGGAGGCTCGTAGCATCCGATCCCGCGATATACTGCGATGAGAGACCAGATCATAGGTATGTGGGTCAAAAGGTGCTGGATCACCCTCTCCAGCTTCTGGATCTAGGAAGTTGGCTGCCGTAGCCTCAGCGGCAGCATCTGTAGCCGCCTGTGCCTCAGTAGCAGCCCGTACCTCCTCCTCGGCTGCCTGGCGAAAAGCACGCTCTGCCTCAAGCTGGAGAGCATCCATCGCAGCGCTAGGCTACGTAGCAGTAACCCCACTAGCAGGGTGACTAGCGAACGTACCTCCGAGAGTCCCCATGGAGGAGCTCCCAGTGGCAGAGGGGCCCCGTCGTGCCCCAAGGTCGTCATCCCCATGACCCTGGGCCGCTATGAACAAAAAAGGAATCACAAATAAAAGGGTGAACATCGTGTGACAATAAAAAGTCCTCACAAAGAAAAAGAGATGGCACAAAAGCAAGGAGAAGGGTAGGGAGAGTTGAGTGAGCAGAGAGCTAGAGAGAGAGAGTGAAGATGTGAAGAATGAGCCTGGTTCGCGCGCCTCAAAGACCATATGCGCGCTTGGAGTTAGCGGTCGCCAACTTGGATTGTAGCGACCGCCAGGTTCCTCAAGAGACACATGGCGACCGCCATATTGGAAGGGTTTTTACCAAGCGGCCTCCATGTTAGAAGGATTTCGTTCTGGCGACTACCAGGTTGCCAAAAGTCACATCATGTCAGTTTTGGATAAAGGCGTTCTGGGTTTCCTTGAGGGGCCGTTTGGGCATTTTTTTATTATTATATGTATGATTATTGTATTTTCTTTTAATTGTAGGTGTTTTTTTTATTGTCGTGAATACTTTGTTAACAAAAATGATTTTCAAAAATACATTTTCTTTATCACATGTTATTTATTTTGTGCATATTAACTCCGTATATGTTATTTTATGTGCATTTTTAAAAATATTTTGTTAAACAAATAATAATTTTCATACCTTATTTTTAGAATGATTTCCTTAATATATATATTATATGTTTTTGCTACTCCATCTTTTTACAACGTTTCCATTTCGATAAATTTAATTTTAAACCGTAACTAGACTTCTAATTATTTTTTTCTCATAGCATGTCCCGAATTTTTAGATCTTCATTCGACCTATTAATTCTTGGTTTCTCTTTTGATAAATTTAATTTTAAGTTATAACTAGGCTTCTTATTATTTTTATCTCACAGTTTGCCCCGAATTTTTAAGTCTTAACTTGACCTATTAATTCGTCGTTTCTCTTTCGATAAATTTAATTTTAAGCCGTAACTAGGCTTCTAATTATTTTTATCTCACAGCTTGTCTCGAATTTTTAGGTTTTAACTCGACTTATTAATTCGTGATTTCTCTTCCGATAAATTTAATTTTTAGCCTTAACTTGGCTTCTAATTATTTTTATCTCACAGCTTGTCCCGATTTTTTAGATCTTAAACTCGACCTATTAATTCGTGGTATCTCTCCCGATAAATTTAACTCTAAGTCATAAATTTGGCTTTTCGTTATTTTTATCATGCTTCCATCCCAAAATTGTGAGGTCTTAACTCGACTAATCAATTGCTTTCCCGGTTAAGGTAAATTCTTGGATCTTTAGTCGTTCCTTTTAAAATTATTTTATCTCCAACCGAGTTCTTAGATCTTAACTCGATCTTTGACTTTTTCACTCTCCCATTATATCTTAACTCGATCTTTAGGATTTATTCGATTATACCAGCATCTGCATCATGTTAACATCTATATCATGCTACATTTTGCATCATACTTCTTATCTTGCATCTTTGCCCCAAGAATTACGTTTTGGTCTGATCCCTAGCAAAGGAGTACGTAGGCAACTCGATGAAAGTTTGAGTACGACGAACATCATACGTATGCTTGTGTGTTTATGGCCTAAGATTGACGGTTCGGTCAAATAGCTGTTGACGCTGGGTCTTTAATATAACTTGTATCACGCGTTGTTATGCGAGTCATATAAAAGAGGGGCAACTGTAGACACCCCAATTTGACCGTACCCAATCTTAGGTGAATTCGATGATGAAAACATGTGGAACAAGTGCTTCAGTTCGACCCTCGAGAAGTGATCAAAGCTCGGTAATTAAACCCGACCATCAAAAACCATCAGAAACCTTCAAAAACTAATGAAGTTGTACCAAACCATCGATAACTTGTTGCCCAAGTCATTTCCAGAAGTGGCGACCGCCTGTTCATCATGGCGACTGCCAATAGAATCTTGTGGAACCTTTTCCAACATGGCGACTGCCAACTCCAACATGGCGACCGCCAACTTACATTGTGGCGGCCGCCAACTCCAAATGGCCTGACATGCCTCAGAACGTGGCAGCATCTCATTAGTTGAAGAACTCTATAAATATCGTACCTCTGGCATATTTTAGAGGACAGAAAATTAGAGAGAGGTTTAGTGAGAGAAGCTCTGCCGAGTTGCCGAACAATTCTGAGCCCCGACGCCGAAACCCTGCCGAAATATCGAGATCCGAGCCTTCGATAGTCCCAAATCCTAGCTTGGATCATCGTCCAAGGATCAAATTGCTCATCCACATCCCCTGACATGAGGATTCCTTAGCGATTCAGGTATTCTGCTTGGATCCCCTGTCCTTCAAGCTCCATCTTCCCTCCTTGGAGTGATCGGGTTAATTTGATTATTTCCTTTTGATTACTTTCTTACATTGTTTATTAATTGCTTTAATCGCTAGATTTCATTTAGTTTATAAATAATGTGCTTAGTTTACACTAGTTAATTCGTGTTATAAATTGAATTCTTACGTTGATTGTTTATTTTATTTACTTATCCGTGTTACACACCCACACTAAGCACGTTGCTATTTTTTTTTAAACCATTAAAGAGTGCTAATATAATTTGACGATACGATAAAATAATGTCGTTATTGTTATAATATAAGTACTTACATAAAAATAGTTGTAATTATCAATATTACACCCATTTAATTCTAGTATTTCATTTCTTCTTTTTCTTTTCTTTTTATGTTAATTTAATATTCTAGCATTTATTTATTTTTTCTTTTCCTTTAGTTAGTCTAATTTTCCTTCTAATGGCATTCTATTTCATTTTCTTTTCTTCTTTTCTAACATTAGTTTAATGCTTCATTTTATTTTATATTTAGCTTAACATTTCTTTTTTAGTTTTCTTTTTCTCTTCTTTAATAGTAGTGCAATTTTCCTTTCTAGCATCTTATTTCTTTGTAATGTAACTTTACTATCTTTGCCTTGTAATATAGTTTTATTTTCTTTTAATATTCTATTTTCTTTTTTTTTATTTATTTATTTTTCTTTTCTTTTTATAATGTTTACCTTATTCTCCGTTTCTTTTCTTTTGTTAAACCAAAAAAATAATGAAAGTTTTTTTAATCTAATTTTCATTGTAATTTTCTTCTCTTTTATTTTCTTTTCACATTATTTTCTTTTAGTGTAAATACAAATAGTTAAGTTTTCTTTTAATAATTTAAATAAATATTCTCTAACATTTTCATTTAGCATCATTTTCTTTTGTAAACTTTTTCTCCATTTTCTTTTTTTCTTTAAATTCTCAAACTCTTTTTTGTCATAACACTCTTGTTTTTTGTTTTCTTTGCTAGTAATTTTTCTTTTGAACGTAGAATTTACACGTATCATTTATTTTTAGTATCTTTTCATTATGTTAATGTTAATTTAGCTTGTTTTGACAATGTACATATTTTAATTACTTTCTTTAAATTTTTTTTTGTAGTTTAGTGTATTTCTTGTTTGCAAATCATGTTTAGGAAATTTTGACACTTTCTAGCATATTTTTTTATTCTACTTAAATCATGATAGTTAGTTTAATTTCGTGAATATTGCATGCTGGTGTGTTTCATGTATCCTTTAGTTAGAATCACATCCCGTAGGATTTAGGATTTTATTTTTGATACTTATGTGTTTTGGAGTGCTATGTACATATCTTATATATTTTCTATATTTGATTTTCGATATTCTCTCTTTACCTCTATTTTCTTTATTTGCATGCATTTGATAAATTCTATTAAAGAACCAATGATGATTAGTAGAGACCAACCTTTTGGTTGAGCGAACGGGGTGCCTAACACCTTCCCCGATTCGTACCTTAGGCCCCGAACTCTCTTTCAACAAAAGGGGTTTTCAAAATTTGGTTATCAAGGTGTTAAAAGATTATTCTAAACATTCTTTGAATTCCTTATTTTTGAATATTTTTCAAAATAACCCCTGAAATCCCAACGCCACAACAACTTACCCACCTCTGTACCTAAGATCCAACACAAATAACCTCCAGACATGTCACACTCAGGACATATCATTTTAGCACTAGGCCTGCTGTACTTTCTAACCCTTCTATGGTCCTTTCAAACACAAACACCTAGCACGGTTTCCAAACACGATCTCCTAATCAGCCAAACCACGGATTTGTATCCTCGTAGGAATCCCATAGAACTATTACTCAATGATCTCACCACATAAACAATTAAACCACTGAACTCCCTTATGGACCTCACTTAACGAGAACTATTGCTATCGATATTCTGTACAAACCAAACTACACCCATGCGCTCGGGTTCACACAAGCCTTTCAAGAAATCATGAGCAAACGAATCTGCACTCTTACGATCCCGACGTTTTACCTTTCCCAAGAATGAACAATCACATTGGTCAACTAATTATGAAACATCTCTCTTCCTAAGGAAACCACGAGCCAATGCTAGGTTCTTGTTCAACGTCACTATCTTCTAGGGCAACCAATATTCACTCGGCTCAAGAGAAGGTTAACCACAAGCCCTTGTAAAGACATCCGTCATTATCATACAAACGTCATCGACCACCTTTTACAATGTGTACATTATTCGTTGCACTAGGTCTTCGCACTTAGATCTCTACTCAAGCACATTAACTTTCGTTCACTCCTTCACATCCCAACGATATATCACCCTCGTCCACCAGACCCTCACCAGTTAACTGCAAAAAACAACACCACATATACTCCAATCACTGTATAACATCTCTTCATAAAGTCGCGTCATATCACTCGATTCTCAACAGGTAGGTAACAACCAGATGGGGAGGTAAAACTACGCCACAATCTTGAACTCATGACTCCAGTACACCCACCAAAACACAAAAAATTTAGTTGAGAACATCCGTCTCTTATGTCACCATACAAGTACCACCGGCACACCACTATCTGAACATGATAGTAACTACAAGCAATTCGAACAAAACAAACCTCGCCTACAAACTATAGACCAAACAGCAGCATCCTATCCCTCGCCCCTAAAGGTAAGATAACATTTCCATCTTTAGATCTTACGCCATGTCACATACTACCGGTATCATCCCCTTATGGGACCTCCTCTTACCGACATGTCATCCCAAGATGACCGAGTCAGCTACTCCAACAACATTGATACCATGCCCCATAAACTTCACACATGCACATTCCTACCAAACACTATGTATTCCATATAATCTCTTACTGTCACGCCCCAAACAACAGGGTCACGCAAAAGCCCACCAAAACACCCATTTAGAAAATAGGTTTTACAGTTGTAAATCAAAATACAGCAGTTAGATAAAAGATTTTCCAAGTTCAGTTCTCAAAAATGATAAACATGTATTCTCATACATGAATTAGTATATCGCCAAAAGGCATACAAAACCAGCCTTCACAGGCATCACATGTAAAAGTACATATGACCAAAAAGGGAAAACTACAGCAAGTCTTCCATCACCTCTACAACTAGGTCAACTCCGCGTGCTCACTTGAAAAGGGTTTTACAGCAAAAATTTCACACCGTGAGCTGAAGACCAATAGAACATACACAATAAAATCGTAATACAGGTCATGCAATCATATGGTGGGAGCTACCTGGACCACAAAAGCCAAACAGGTTTTTCTCTAAAAAACCACAAGTTTTTCATCCTTGAAACCATGCATATAATCCTAACATATATCATGTCACAGTTAAGGAAAAGTAGTAAAACACAGCATTCTCCACCTGGAGATACACAGCCGAGGAGACTCGACAAAATGTAATCCTATGTACCGACTCTGCCACACCGACAAAGGTAACAACTATAGACTCTTGTCCATTACTCTACAGCCGCGCAGGGTCCAATAAGTAATGACAAGTTCTATACGGAGTCACGACAACGATGCCATTAACGAAGGCAACCGGTAAATACTTAATTTACGGAATCTGAGCTCGAGGGAACTAAGCACCCACACGACTCAATTTACGGGGACTAACACGAAGGAACTGAGTACCTACGCTGCGCACGTTTCCGAATTTGCACTGAGGAGCAATGGAAGCCCAACTCAACAAATCCACTTTCACGGTATATCTATGGATAAACATTTCAAATCTAACTCACAAAACAAATATACAACACATGCATATATCAGGGATCCAATCTATGAACCATGAAGATCAAACAAAACATGTAAAGACATATTTTCACCCAAAACGTTTTTAGAAGTTGAGACTCAACCCTGAGAGCTAGCTCC
Source organism: Heliamphora pulchella (assembly GCA_032270985.1). Taxonomy (NCBI): domain Eukaryota; kingdom Viridiplantae; phylum Streptophyta; class Magnoliopsida; order Ericales; family Sarraceniaceae; genus Heliamphora; species Heliamphora pulchella. The sequence goes on from JAULJZ010016887.1 coordinate 11,876, forward strand.
AAACCTCCAACAAAACACGTTTTTGACAAGTTTTCGTAAAAACTCCTTTCAAATCACACTCTTTAAAAACCAACATCCGAAAGGTGAGATCTCACAAAACCATCGCTTTAGAACCACCCGAAAGAAACCAAAACCATTGGATACAACACTCAATCCCCATCACAGGACTCCAGTCGACTGGCCCAAGCTTCCAGTCGACTGAAAAACTCTTTGGAAAAAGAGAACCAAAACAGAAAAAACTTCAGTCGACTGACCTCCCAAGTCTAGTCGACTGAACCCATCAAAAGATGATCCAGTCAACTGAACTTAGGGATCTAGGCGATTGAACCAGCCCATAAACTGTTTTGAGCTACGGGTTGTGTTTGTTTTTGCTTCTAAACCTCACATCAAACCCCCAGAGTCCTGATTTTGATACCCACAAGGATATGTAAGCTCAAGCTTACCATAACCTGCAAAGAAACCCTCCAAACATAATTTCATCCACCCGAAACGCCAAGAAAAATGGTTTTTAACCCAAAAACCCATCTCGAACATAAATCACTTTTCATGCATTTTTAAATGGTAGAAACACATAGGATTACATGTAGTACCCTCTAACAGTTATACAGTCTAGGATCCTACCTTGGTGAGTTGAAAACTCGACGCCTTGATCCACGTGTAAAATCGAGCTTCGTCGGAATAGAATTCCGTTCGGATGAAAGGGTAGACCACGATGCCGATACTAAGGATCAGCAGTTGGTTTGTTAAAAACCAAGGCCGGGCCCCCCAGAAGTTAGAGAGAAGGCTGAGAGAAGGAGGAAACTTAGGAGTTAAGTTTTGAAAATATTTTTTGAAAATATCTAACTCCAGATATTTATAGGTCTCCAAAATATCCTTTTTTTTGAGTATTTAAAATTCACAAAGCAAATCCTTACAAACCTGGGAACCAACCCCGCATGCTAAGATAAACTTAAACTTGCATCAAAACGAATAAATCACACATCATAGAAATATATGTACAAAACACAACATATATATTTATAAGTCTCAAAAAGAGATGGGTCCGGGTCTCACACTTACTCTTGAGAACGACGACCTAAGTCACAAAACTCTTCTCTGTGAAACTTTCCAAACAACTTCGAATCTTCTTTCACCACATCACAACTACTATCTATATACATCTCTTCTTACATACACACACATATCACTCGGCAACTAACCTATCAATAACATCTTCAATTCACATACTCTTTCCACATACGCTTTCAACTTTTATTAAGAAACATAACTGAGCACCACGCCATAAGGAAAACACAAGGGTCATCAATCTGACCTTCAAAATCTCAAGATGCCACGATGGTTACCAATAACACCCCTCAGGGTAAGGGACATTCCCAACCACGTGCCTAAGCACATACTTTCTAACACACATTAGGCTGGAGATTATTACGCTCCCGTCCACTTTGTTCCCGTCCACTATGCTCCTGTCCATACCCAATCTCAGGGTACACGGCTCATGACACAACATGGCTCTAGACATAGCACGGCTCATGATATACATAATCCTCAATGCTCCTAAAACCACACTTCATATCCATCGATAACAAATAACTTCCAAGGATTTTAAACACTCTACTCAGCTTATCCATCAAACTACTAACGACACAACATAATACGGGCAACTAACTACGGTCACCCCAACTCATATGGGTATAACATACTATAAGCAATCAATACTCATCTCACAGGTTTGCACCCACCACAATCACTGAACCGTAGATCATAATTTCACCACTTATACCACCATCCGGACCACAACTCATTCTAGTCTCACGGGCATAGCCCCTACAACAAAGATATCACAACACCCAACTAGGTCAAACTCAACCTAACCTCCTCAAGCCAAGCTACATACTACTCAACACCTAGTCAAATCACATTCACGTATTCACATACTGAGGGAAAGCCTTAGAGCAACGCGACAATCCAGGAAACTAATTTAGATTTTTCATAGAAAGAACGTCGGCCAAACACCTTTCTATTTCGAACCCCAAAGTAGTTGATCGGATGCCATATGGCATGCCACATCACCCTAAGACTCAACCATCCACGCTCATATAAACACATAACACGCGCAAGGTAATTTGATCACAAACTCATGCAAGCACACAATTCATGCCGTGTAGTGGTGCTTTACCTCGTCAAACAAGTCACATACTAAGGTCATCTACTTCCTATAGCTCGTAGGTATTCGACCCTAGAGCACTGATACCATTCTGTCACGCCCCGAACCCTGGGGACCCGTGAACCAACCCCAAACCGCTCCTCTTAACGATCATCATCTAAAACTTTCATTCACCATAGAATTTGAGTCCTGATTATATAAAAATTTTCTTTAAACAACTATATTCTCGTACATATCAAATTTATAATAAAGGCTTGAAATCTCAAAAGTTCATTTACGATCATAATATCTTTAATTACAATCCTACATTCCAGTTTTTATACAGTCATAATGCAAAAATATAAACAAACACAAAATATTCCTCCTAGTCTTTCCCAAAGCATCCCTTACCCTCGTATCATCTGTGGTCTTCAGAACATAAAATGGTTTGGTAAACATACGTGAGCCGAAGCTCGTAGAATATAGATTAACTCATAGGTGATGCATGATTTGTGTGGTGTGATGGGTGCAATTGAAGAAAAATGTAAATTTTCACCAATTTTTTATTCTTTCACACGCACACACCTATGCACACCGATTTGTTCCCATTTATCCTTTCAAATTAGCCACATCGTCATTCCATTATTCGATTTTTCACAAAAATCGTGTCACATTTTCGTTACCCGATTTATCACAAAATCGTATCACAATTAATGAACTGGTATCGGGTGCAGCTTATAGAAATCCCTCCCTATTAATTCCCAATAGGTTACGCGAAGCGATTGAGTAATAGATAGCTCTATAACTCACCACGATACAACACCACATTTCGGGGGCTAACCCGTGGACATGTGGTCCCCATCTTGCGCAAGTTTTCTGTCTTTCACCGCGGACCTGCTAGGCCAACTTAATTCACATCAAACCATACGGTTCATTATTTGTTCAGTTTTTACAAAAATTCGAGAGTCCAACCCACAACTGGTTCCTCTCCCAATCATTTTTACACATTATCATTTCAATTCCAATTTCAACTTTCCCATTTCATTGTCAAGTAACCTTCAGTTTTAGTATTCAATCTCTCTTTTCAAAGCAAATGTATCATAAGTTCCAAGACACAACCTTTCATGAATCATATTTCTTTCATTAGTCTCATAATGCACTAATAACACAAAATTAAATTCATTTGAAATCATGAAGTGTGAAGAAAATGGAATGCACCCATCATATGCATATACATGTATATACAAGTGAAAATCTATGTTTTCTTTCGAAAGCTCAAAATCTTAATGTTAACCCTGTCGCGACATAGCCCACAATTACCCATATCCATACTTGTTCTTAAAGCCTTAGTTACATGTCGAAAATCCATATTTATCGCAAATACAACCATACGGTACGATACTCACATCCCAACCCAGGTGTAGTAAAGTAGGTATATTCATAGTCCAAGGGATAGGAAATTTGATGAAAAGGGTTCAACATTGATGAAAATATACTTTTTCAAAGCATTTGGCCAAAATCGGGTGAAAAATGGTTAAGAAAATTTTACATAGCCTTACTATTCTAATCATAACATTTTCTACAAAACGAATGTTCTTGTGAGAGTTGTATTGTTGGAAAGAGGACATTTGGGGATTCGATTTGAGTACAAAAACAATCCTATTCGGAGTCTGGATGAGGGAGATATGATCAAAACAAGTTGGCCCTGCGTAGTGAGTCCGCTCGAGCGGACGTCGGGTGCTCGAGCGCCCAACTCTCTGCTAGTTGAGCGCTCAAGCAGACAGGGCTCCGCTCTAGCGCGCTGGTGCCCGAGAAAACCCCAGATTTTCCCCTGTTTCAAGTCTCCAATTTCATTACCCATAAACCTTCATCAAATATGTCTAAAACCTCAATTTCTATCCCACAAACATTGGATTCATGTTTCATAAACCCTTTTTATGCAATAATTTCTCAAATTCATGGTTTATCTTTTCTCAAAAACTCAAATCTTTATGAAAACCCAACTCAACTCACCCATTACTCTATCAACCCTTCAAATCATGCACGAATTCTACTATATTGTACTCATATAACAAATTATCAACACAAATCAACACAAACATACTAGAGAATGTAGATACTACCTCGGATTTGCTCAAAAGCTTGGAATTCCTTCAATTTCTCCCTCCTAAGGTTTGGATTTGAGAGATCTTGGCTCCTTGATGCTCCATCTCTCACCTCCTCGTTCTAAAGCTTGATTTCCATCCTTGATTGCTCCCAATCTAGCTTCAATCTTCCATTTTCCATGTCAGAAAAATTTGGGTTTCATATGGTGGTCGTGGTTCTCACATGTAGAGAGGAAGAGAAGAGAGAGGTGATGAAAGAGAGACATAAGGAAGAGTCTCACGAGGCTGGGTTTAATATAGAACCCTCAACTCTTCTCCAAAGCTCTAGAACCATCTAAACATATCTCGATAGCCCGCTCGAGCGAACCCCCACCACTCGAGCGGTGATTCCTAAACCAGAGTTCCACAAATTTCTTTAACATTCAATCCGAGCTTCCTACTTTGCTCACTTTGTCTTATTTCAAATTTTCTACAAATGTAGCCATATTAATCTCATTCATTATCAGACAACTCAATTTCACTTTCACCTACCATTAATTCAACTATTAATGAGCAAACTTTTATAACACCCCCGTCCAACTTTAGTTTGGTCTCTTCTCTAACCGCAAATATAATAAAACAAAATAAATAGGTACTGAGTCCTTACAACTTCCCCCCCTTTGGGAATTTCATTCCCGAAATTCGTCTCAAGTCACACCAAACCGTCCTTTAATCTTAATATCAATTCTCACGCTTCGCTAGTCGTTCGGTCTACAGAGCATTTGTCTTAGTCTGCAATCCTAATCAATCTTTCGAGACAACGTGACTGAAGGGTGCTAACACGCCTCTGTCCCCAAAAGTGTCATACTATCATCAGGTTTAACTTCCAAACACTAACATTTCACAAATATTAGAATCATCCATATCCATCAAATTATACTCATATCGGGCTTGACCAATCTAAAACGGTTTATCGTTTAACAAAATTCCAATTCTTACCCGAAATTAACACCAGAGCTAGAATCAACCACTCTCTTATTGATTACCGACTATCCCTTCATGATCACCATCTCACGCCACATACACGCTCTTGAAGACTAAACATCCTTAAACATAGCATTATGCGTCATAAGTTTAACCACCACTGAGACTCTCCCAACTTCGTCGAATCACTAACAAATTCACAACTATATTCTAATGTAAACCGAGGACTACTCCTCCAACTCAACACATGTTCCCCAAACTTGAACAATATTCACATAGGTTACTCGCATTACTCCTAAAAATTGCCCATGCCTTTACGGCCAACTAACGATCACAACTTAAAACCATATTACTACTTGCTCTACATCACTCTAGCCCTTCAACCATCGAAATGAAACCAATACTGCCACCTGAACTTCATAAGCCACTAGGATTGAGCACTCCACATGAGTTAAATGTCCAATACAAACTGAATCACATCAATACACATACCCATTGGTCTTTCAAGTCTACCATGTCTCAGATTAAACAGTTTGTAATCTTCTACACTTGCATTGCCCCCACTCATCGTCACTATCATATACATTCGCAGTCGAACCACTCTTCGCATACTAAGAATTTTGAGAAATCCAAAACTCCCAAGCATAATACAATTCCAGACTCATAAGAACCTATCAGAAACACAACACATGGATATCGCAGCCACAAGGTTCTAACAAATTTACCACTTCACCAAGAGTTAGAGGTACAACCCTACCTATATAAACCAGAACAAATTGCATCTAATGGTTAATGATTTTCAGCTGATTGTTGCCAAAAAGGACTTTATGTCTCAATACCAACTCCCTTGTCAACAAGAACAAATATTCCTGGCTTACCAACCCGATCTCAAAGGAACACAACTCCATACTCCTACATTCATATTATGAAACAAACAAACTCTGCTCAGAAAACCCTCGAGAAACTCAATTCTCGAATCCACTGTGACTCCCATCTTCCCAAGACAACTAGAAATCATTGTCCAACCTCAACGTACTCCTAACACCCATCAATACTTGGTCTCCAAAGAGCATTGCAAGTCTCACCTTGAGGCCGCATCACCCATAGTTGCACAGCTACTTTCAACCCCGATCATGATATTCTGATCATCCGCTACACTAAACTCTCAACTCTTAGACCTCATATCTCATACAACACACCTCATAGAACTTCTAGCACGTCACAAGTCATACACAAGGACTCAATGCCAACCTTCTCATCGTGCCAATATCTCACTTCTTAAGGTTGCTCTTCATTAACCTAACTCCCACTAGACAAATCATCGCCATGTCATGACCCTAAGCCCATTATCCAAACAACTCATATAGAAAGTGCATGACACCAAACAAAGGAAATTAAATCCTGAGACCTTCCATCCAAAGTTATTAGTAACCTCTACAACCGGGTAAGTGCCTCCTGCACTTCTACTTCTCAAGCACGCACCTATCACAGACATCTTAACCCACGGTTTCTCACCTATCGCTTTTGGTCACCCAAACCACACAGTATACTATTAAACTTTATTACTCCACACTTCGTTCCCATGGGCAAACAACTTACCCAGCTCTGTACCTAAGGTCGAACACAAACAACCTCCAGACATGTCACACTCAGGACACATCATTTTAGCACTAGGCCTACAGCACTTTCGAACCCTTCTATGGTCCTTTCAAACACATACACCCAGCACGGTTCCCAAACACAATCTCCTAATCAGCCAAACCACGGATCTGTATCCTCGTAGGAATCTCATAGAACTATTACTCAAGGATCTCACCACATAAACATTTAAACCACTGAACTCCCTTATGGACCTCACTTAACGAGAACTATTGCTATCGATATTATGTATAAACCAAACTACACCCATGCGCTCGGGTTCACACAAGCCTTTCAAGAAAGCATGAGCAAAATAATCTACACTGTTATGGTCCCGACGCTTTACCTTTCCCAAGAACGAACAATCACACTGGTCAACTAATTATGAAACATCTCTCTTCCTATGGAAACCACGAGCCAATGCCAGGTTCTTATTCAACGTCACTATTTTCTAGGGTAACCAATATTCACTCGGCTCAAGGGAAGGTAAACCATAAGCCCTTGTAAAGACATCCGTCAATATCGTACAAACGTCATCGACCACCATTCACAATGTGTACATTATTCATCGCACTAGGTTTTCGCACTTAGATCTCTACTCAAGCACATTAACTAGCGTTCACTCCTTCACATCCCAACGATATATCACCCTCGTCCACCAAACCCTCCCCAGCTAACCACCAAAGACAACACCACATATACTCGCATCACTGGATGACATCTCTTCATAGAGTTGCGTCATATCACTCGATTCTCAATAGGTAGGTAACAACCAGATGGGGAGGTAAAACTACGCCACAACCTCGAACGCGCGACTCCAGTACACCCACTAAAACACAAAACATTCAGCCGAGAACACCCGTCTCTAATGTCACCATACAAGTACCACCGGGACACCACTATCTAAACATGATAGTAACTACAAACAATTCGATCAAAACGAACCTCGCCTAAAAACTATAGACAAAACAGCACCATCCTATCCCTCGCCCCTAAAGGTAAGATAACCTTTCCATCTTTAGATCTTACGCCATGTCACATACTACCAGTATCATCCCCTTATGGGACCTCCTCTTACCGACATGTCATCCCAAGATGATCGAGTCAGCTACACCAACAACATTGATACCATGCTCCACAAACTTCACACGCGCACATTCTTACCAAACACTATGTATTCCATATAATCTCTTTCTCTTGAGAACGACGACCTAAGTCACAAAACTCTTCTCTGTGAAACTTCCCAAACAACCTCGAATCATCTTTCACCACATCACAACTACTATCTATACATCTCTTCTTAGATACACACATACACATCACTCGACAACTAACCTATCGATAACATCTTCAATTCACATACTCTTTCCACATACGCTTTCAACTTTTATTAAGAAACACAACTCAGCACCACGCCATAAGGAAAACACAAGGGTCATCAATCTGACCTTCAAAATCTCAAGATGCCACGATTGTTACCAATAACACCCCTCAGGGTAAGGGACATTCCCAACCACGTGCCTAAGCACAGACTTTCTAACACACTTTAGGCTGGAGATTATTACGCTCCCGTCCATTATGTTCCCGTCCACTATGCTCCCATCCATACCCAATCTCGGGGTACACGGCTCATGACACAACACAGCTCAAGACATAGCATGCCTTATGATGTACATAATACTCAATGCGCCTAAAACCACACTTTATATCCATCTATAACAAACAACTTCCAACGATATTAAACACTCTACTCAGCTTATCCATCAAACTACTGATGGCACAACATAATACGGGCAACTAACTACGGTCACCCCAACTCACATGGGTATAACATACTCCAAGCAATCAATACTCATCTCACAGGTTTGCACCCACCACAATCACTGAACCCCGAATCATAATTTCACCATTCATACCACCATCCGGACCATAACTCATTCTATTCTCACGGGCATAGCCCCTACAACAAAGATATCACAACACACAACTAGGTCAAACTCAACCTAATCTCCTAAAGCCAAGCTACATACTACTCAACACCTAGTCACATCACATTCACGTATTCACATACCGAGGGAAAACCTTAGAGCAACGCGACAATTTAGGCAACTAATATGGATTTCTCATAGAAAGAGCGTCGACCAAACACCTTTCTATTTCGAACCCCAAAGTAGTTGATCGGATGCCATATGGCATGCCACATCACCCTAAGACTCAACCATCCACGCTCATATAAACACATAACACGCGCAAGGTAATTTGATCACAAACTCATGCAAGCACACAATTCATGCCGTGTACTGGTGCTTTACCTCGTCAAACAAGTCACATACTAAGGTCATCGTTACTTCCTATGGCTCGTAGGTATTCGAACCTAGAGCACTGATACCATTCTGTCACGCCCCGAACCCTGGGGACCCATGAACGAACCCCAAACCGCTCCTCTTAACGATCATCATCTAAGACTTTCATTCACCATAGAATTTGAGTCCTTTTCTTTAAACAACTACATTCTCGTGCATATCAAATTTACAATAAAGGCTTGAAATTCAAAAGTTCATTTGCGATCATAATATCTTTAAGTACAATCCTCCATTCTGGTTTTTATACAGTCATAATACAAAAATATAAGCAAACTTAATTACCGAAAAAAAAATATAAACAAACACAAAATCTTCCTTCTAGTCTTTCCTAAAGTATCCCTTTTCCTAGTATCATCCCAGGTCTTCAGAACCTGAAATGGTTTGGTGAACATACATGAGTCGAAGCTCGTAGGATATAGATTAACTCATAGGTGATGCATGATTTGTGAGCTGTGATGGGTGCAACCAAAGAAAAATGTAAATTTTCACCAATTTATTATTCTTTCACACGCACACACCCACACACACCGATTTGTTCTCATTTATGCTTTCATATTAGCTATATCGTCATTCGATTATCCAATTTTTTACAAAAATCATGTCACATTTTCGTTATCTGATTTATCACAAAATCGTATCACAATTAATGAACCGGTATCGGATGCGGCTTAGAGAAACCCCTCCCTATTAATTCTAAATAGGCTACGTGAAGCCATTGAGTAATAGATAGCTCTATAACTCACCACGATACAACACCACATTTCGAGGGCTAACCTGTGGGCATGTGGTCCCCATCTTGCGCAAGTTTTCGGTCTTTTACCGCGGTCTCACTAGGCCAACTTAATTCACATCATTCTATACGGTTCAATATTTGTTCATTTTTCACAAAACTTTAGGAGTCTAACCCACAACTGGTTCCTCTCCCAATAATTTTTACACATTATCATTCCAATTCCAATTTCAACATTCCCATTTCATTGTCAAGTAAGATTCAATTTTAGTATTCAATCTCTCTTTTCAAACCAAATGCATCATAAGTTCCAAGACACAACCTTTCATGAATCATATTTCTTTCATTAGTCTCATAATGCACCAATAACACAAAATTAAATTCCTTTGAAATCATAAAGTGTGAAGAAAATAGAATGCACCCATCATATGTATATACATGTATATACAAGTTAAAATCCATGTTTTCTATCTAAAGCTCAAAATCTTAATGTTATCCATGTCACGGCATAGCTCACAATTACCAATATCCATACTTGTTCTTAAAACCTTAGTAACATGTTGAAAATCCATATTTTTTGCAAATACAACCATACGGTTAGAAACTTACATCCCAACCCAGGTGTAATAAAGTAGGTATAGTCATAGCCCAAGGGATAGAAAATTTGATGAAAGGGTTCAACATTGATGAAAATATACTTTTTTGAAGCATTTTGCCAAAATCGGGTGAAAATGGTTAAGAAAATTTGATATACCCTCACCATTTTAATCATAACTTTTTCTACAAAAATAATTTTCTTGTGGGAGTAGTCTTTTTGGAAAGAGGACTTCGGGGCTTCGATTAGAGTACTAAAATGACCCCATTCGGAGTCCGGATGAGGGAGATATGATCAAAACAAGTTGGCCCTGCGCAGTCAGTCCGCTCGAGTGGACATCGGGCCCTCAAGCGCCCAACCCTTTGCCAGTTGTGCGCTCGAGCGGATAGGGCTCTGCTCGAGCGCGCTGGTGCCCGAGAAAATCCCAAATTTTCTCCTGTTTCGAGTCTCCAACATCATTACCCATAAACCTTCATCAAATATGTCTTAAACCTCAATTTCCATCCCACAAACATTGGATTCATGTTTCATAAACCCTTGTTATGCAATAATTTCTCAAATTCATGGTTTATCTTTTCTCAAAAGCTCAAATCTTTATGAAAACCCAACTCAACTCACACATTACTCTATCAACCCTTCAAATCATGCATGAATTCTACTATATTGTACTCATATAACAAATTATCAACACAAGCATACCAGAGAATCTAGATACTACCTCGGATTTGCTCAAAAGCTTGGAAATCCTTCAATTTCTCCCTCATAGGATTTGGATTTGAGAGATCTTAGCTCCTTGATGCTCCATCTCTCACCTCCTTGCTCTAAAGCTTGATTTCCATCCTTGATTGCTCCCAATCTAGCTTCAATCTTCCATTTTCCATGGTGGAAAATTAGGGTTTCATGTGGTGGTGGTGGTTGTCACATGTAGAGAGGAAGAGAAGAGAGAAGAGATGAAAGAGAGACATAAGGATGAGTCTCACGGGGCTGGGTTTAATATAGAACCCTCAACTCTTCTCCAAAGCTCCAAAACCTTCTAAACATATCCCGATAGCCCGCTCGAGCGGTGATTCCTGAACCTAAATTTAGCAAATTTCTTTAACATTCAACCTGAGCTTCCAACTTTGCTCACTTTGGCTTATTTTGAATTTTCTATTAATGTAGCCATATTAATCTCATTCATTATCAGGCAACTCAATTTCACTTTCACCTACCATTAATTCAACTGTTAATGAGCAAACTTTTATAACACCCCCATCCAACTTTAGTTTGGTCTCTTCGCTTATCGAAAATATAATAAAATAAAATAAATAGGTATCAAGTCCTTACATCTGTTATGTGAATGTTGAAGAGAATATGATTTTAAAGAAAGGTTTTGGTCATACGTTTTGGAAGTTAATTCATGTCCACTATTTATTTTTTACAAGTATCATGAAACTTATTTTTATGATTGAGTTATAAACTAATATAGATGAATGATGAATTTTGAGTACTTGTATATTGTAAGTGATGTTCACATCAAATGATCTAACTTTATCTCAACCCAAAGAATGATTTGTGGGATTCAAGTTTAAGGAAGTGGTGAATGTTATTGAACACTATGAAATTTAGTTGGAATCGAATGAAATTTGGTTGAGTTGAAATCAGGTTGAGCCTGAGTATAAACTATTGTTTGAATTGGGTAGGTAAACAGGTAATTTGGAATAGTCCGAAAAACATAGGAGACTTTGCCGAAATTTTTAAGAAATATACTTGAACTTTTTTTTGAAGTTCTGGAAAGGAAATTCCTTTAAAACAAATTAAATCCAAGTGTTTTTCTTTAAAGAAGGTTTTAACCATAAACTGGGTTTTATACAAAGGAGTCTCCTCTGTGATTTTGTAAAGTTAGGTTATCAAGTGGGGTTCACGTACCTCGGGTTTGAGGTCATGACAATAAAGATAAAGACCTTTTCAGCAAGCATTTCCACAAAAGTCCAAGATGTCAATCACTTTTCCAAAGATATTTGCCATTTTCATTAGAAGACAAGTCATTCGAGCTTCAACAGTAAAGGTTCGTCCACTCAAGTCAAAAGCTCAACAGTACCCTTCAATTATCATTAGACATCAATAGTGTCAAACAATGATGATTTCGTTTCAAAAGTAAAAAAGTAAAAAGTGAAGTATATTGTTTAACCATGATTATTTACTATTTCAATTATTATACATTCGAATTTCATTTCAATTTCAAATGTAATTTCCATTTCATTTAAGGCCTGCGCGCCTATATAAGGGGACTCATTAATACCTCCGATACTTTGGACATGTTGGATGGTTGGAAACTTGGATCCCTACAAAAATTCTCGAGTAAGGAAGTCAGGGAGAGAATTGGATTCTCCTTTGATATATTCAATATCAAAATAAAAAATACTTAATATGACTTGCCATCATGCAAAAGTTTGCTTAGAAGTAATATTTTTAACATCTTTTTCTAAAACTTCTTTGGCAGCTTTACAATCAATTTTGAGTAAAAATTTTTGGTTTAATAAATTACTTTCAAATTTGATAATACATAAAACAATGGATAAAATTTTCTTTTTTATTGTAGAATAATTTTGTTGAGTGGGTTTCCACACTACACTTATAAGTCGAACTAATTGTTCTTTACTTTGATGTCTTTGTTTAAGAATGCCAGCATATCCAATTTCAGAAGCATTTGTTTCAACAATTTTAAATGCATTTGGAACAGGTAGACAAAGACATGGTAATTGTTTTGCATGCTGTTTGATATTTTGTATAGCTTTAGTATGTTGAGGTGTCCATGGTTTTGGATTATTATTTAATCTTTGATATAATAATTTTGTATCTTTATATAAATCTTAATAAAATTCAGATATATAATTTAAACTTCCTAAGAATCTTTGTAGTTGAGTTTTATTGGTAATTTCATTACAAAATTTGTTTGCAAGTTCTAAGGAACGATCTATTGGTATTATTGTACCTTGATGAATTTGAAGACCAAAAAATCTAACATTAGTTTGAAATAATTTCATTTTTAGTGCACTTAAAACTAATCCATTAGTTTTTATAATGCTATAAAATTTATTAAGATGTTTTATGTGTTGTGATATTGATCGCGAAAAGATTAATACATCATCAATATAAATAATACAAAATTATGTATAAGAATTAATAATATCATTCATAATTCTTTGAAATTCTGAGAGATCATTTTTTAAGCCAAAATGCATCACATTCCATTCATAATGACCAAATGGTAATGTGAATGCAGCTTTATATTTTTTTTTTGGTAATTAATTGTAACATAAAAGAAAAAAAGTACATGATTATAAGGGGCATTCCTCCAAGAAATTACATAAGAACCACTAGGCCCCAACATCCTACACAAATTTAACAACTAAAAACCAAACCCCACTAGTTACAATACTAACCAAACAAAACAAGGATACAACGCAACATGAAACACTACACCCCTGCTAGGATGCGGGGGAGAAATGCTAACAAAGCAAAACCACTAACGGCAACAACAAACGAACTACAAACCACAAACCAACCCCACTAGATAAAACTACCAACTTAAATGACCAAGAGATGATTTTTTCTTTTTCTTACCAGTGGATTGCTTAGCCTGCTTACTCCTTGCCAGTGGACTACAGCTTTATATTTATGTTGCTCATCAATTTGAACTTGTCAGAAACCAAATTTCATATCAAATTTTGAAAAAAATTTTGTTTGATACAATCCATTAAGTAAATTTTTTTTATTTGGAATTTGATATCTAATCCATTGTTAGACTTTATTTAATGATTTATAATTAATTACTAATTGAGGTGTACCACTTTCTAATTCAGAATTTTTATTAACATAAAATGCTGTACAAGACCATTATGATTTACTAGGTCTTACAAGATTTTTTCTTAATAAGTCTTGAATTTTTTTTACAATATTCTAATTGATTTTGATCCATTTGGGATGGTCTAGCTTTAGTAGAAATGAATTTTTCTTGAAAATCTGGTTCATATGGTAATTATACAATATGTATTATCCTAAACCAACTCTTATTGATTTACAATATGAAGAAAAACCTATGGATATACCTATCATTTTTAATGGTTCTAATTTAATTGAATGGAATTTAGATGGTAAAATTGATTATCAAATAATTTAAATGGGTCAACATATGATGATGGCTGCTAATGCTGCCTTATCTCACAATCCCAATAAAAATGATGCAAATGCAAGCGAATTATTAATCTCTGATTTTTCTGACTAACATAAAGGTTGGTGGGACAATTATTTAACCGATGCTCAAAGAACTCTCATATTAACATCCATAAAAAGAGAAGAAAATTTGTAACGCGCCCCAAAAATAAAACTATAAAACTCCACGGAAACCGAAACAAAATTGAGATTTTATTTCTAAAAAAATTAACAAAATATGCCATTTTAAATAAAAAAAAAGGTACCCCAAGCTTCTCCAACCCAAAATCTCCTTTCAAAACAAAACTCAACTTTTCCACGTAGCGGCTATCTGCTTAAGTGATCAGAGATCTGCTCGAGCAGTGAGACACTCGAGAGATTTTCAATTCAGAAACTAGAATGTCACGTCCCAAAATCCAGGATCACGTAAAAAGCCACTAAACCCCCATTTATATAAAAAAATAAGTTTTTACTTGTAAAGCAATCAACCAAAAATATAGCATTTGGAATTAAAAAAAGTACTCGAGGTTCTCCTAAAACAACATGCATTCTATTCCATACATGTATAATATATCGCCTCAAGGCTTACAGACGTGCCTCCAAGAACAGGCAATACATGTAAGAGTACATGCATCCAAAACAAAAAAAGAAAACTATATGAAAGTCTTCCACCACCTCGGGCACTTCCAGATCATCCCTCGTGATCATCAACACTTGAAAAAGGTTTTTCAAAAATCCCACCACGTGAGTCGAAGGCAAATGGAACAGACTATAATGTAGTAAAGCAGGATATGCTATCACATAGCGTAAAGTTGACTCAACTAAATAACCCTCAAAAAGGTTTTTCATCCTTAAAACCATGCATTTCAACAATGCAAATAACGTTTCACAGTTAAAGAAAAACAGTAAAAAAAAAAAAATTTTCCACTCGAATAACATAGTCGAGAATGATTCCTATTTACCGACTCTATCACACCCGAGACAAAGGTAACAATTATAGACTCTTACCCATTACCCTAGACCTAAGCCATACAAGACTTGCTAGGTAATGACAAGTTCTATACGGAGTCACAACAACGCACACCACAAACAGGGGAAACCGCTTCTTTACGGGCTTAACCCGAGGGAGCGAAGCACCCACCACACTGTCACGGCACATCTATAAAATCGTTAAAAACCAACACGTATGTCACGCCCCAAATTCTGGGTCACGCGAAACACCCGCGAACATCAGTTTTGGGATGCTATGATCCACTAAAATTGCCTAAACACAAACGGGTCAAAAACCATAACGCCCAAATAAGGCTAAAACCTTTGTCAAACGCACTACCGAGGGTTTATTTAATTTAGAAAAGTAGCCTAAGAGGCTATGGTCATAGCCTCCAAAAAAAGTCTTTGAAACAAAATATACGTTTTGGGCAAAGAAATAACTTTTAAAAAGAAGCGTAAGTTGTTCCAAAATCCCCCTCGAAGCACAAGAGTTTGAATGAAGCATAAACCAACCGAAAATTTTTTGTAAAACGTTGAACCAACCAACGAAAATCGTAATGATAAAATATGAAAAACAATAGCCAACCCATGGTCTCTCTCGAAAGCATAAATCATGCATGTATCGGCTCCACGGCCATAAGAATTACATTACGCATACTTTCCAAATCTAAAACTTGTTATATCCAAACATGATCCATATACAAAAGGAATAAGCTACATAACAGGGAGAAAACAAAAAGAGTCTCATCATCAACCACCTCCAAGACCTCAAGATCAACTTACTTGACCACGCCCACCTAAAAAAGGTTTGCACAAATCCCAAAACGTGAGCCAAAGCCCAATAGGAAACAGACTACCACGAATTCAAAAGCAAAACATGCTAAGACGAATAATATGAATATTTCGACTCACACGAGTGCTGAAAACGGTTTCACTTCACAAAATCACACTTTTTCATCCGACTCATATGAGCCTCAAAATGGTTTTCCATCCTCAAAACGACGCATTTCGTGTAATGAAATAACGTCAACAGTTAAAGAAAAATAGTTTTACTTCTCAAAAACCATGCATTTTCCCGTCATCTCTCGACATCTAACAATGTTCGACAATAAAGTAAGCATACACAACAAGTTCATATGCACGTCGTACTCTTTCACGGTCTTTCACCATGGGATAATAATAACCCAATTGTCAAGCTCTTCGCGGTCTTTCACTGCGGGACAATCACTTGCCCTAATATGCCATTCTTCGAGGTCTTTCACTACGAGACAATCACTTGCCCTAATATGCAGTTGTTTGCGGTCTTTCACCGCGGAACAACCACTTGCCCTAATATGCCATTCTTCGAGGTCTTTCACTACGGGACAATCACTTGCCCTAATATGCAATTGTTTCCGGTCTTTCACCGCGGAACAACCACTTGCCCTAATATGAAAATCTTTGCATGATTCAACAGATATAAGTACGCACATAGCCATGTACTAAATATCCACAAGCATACCATCGTACCGTTAACATAACCATCGAGATAAACCCACATCTCAACCAAACATTTGAAATCTAAGCTCAACCCCAAGGGTTAGCTCAAAACCTCTAAAACACGATTTTCAAGACATTAAATAGATCCCTCCATTTTCAAAGCACATTTTTAAAAATCACGGACATCCACACGTCTATCAACATGGAATAAACCATAAAAACACTTTTAAAGCCATTTCATCCAACCAAACAAGGTTTAAACACCTAAAATCACTTTTCATGCATTTTAAAACAGTAAAAACGGATAATATTGCACGTAGCACTCCTTTAACACATGAGAGTCTAGGATCCTATCCCATTGAGTTAAAACTTGATGACTCAAAAAATGAACCTCGACGAAACGAGATTCTATCTGGATGAACACAAAACCTCCGGCGTAGGTACTAAGAATCCGCTATTTGACCACCAAAAATTGAGCCCCGAGCCCACCAAAATCTAGAGAAAAGGCAGAAGTTTTATGCAAAACCTAGCTTAAAAGAAAACCAGATCTAAAAATATCTCCCAAAGCTTTTGATATTTATAGGCCACGTCCAAACACAGGAGGTCAGTCGACAGGACCACCCAGGTCAGTCGACTGACAAGGCTACTAAAATCTCGAAAAACATCCACCGACCCAACTCAGTTAACTAGATCACCTAGTCCAGTCGACTAGATCTACACACTGTTAACCCAGTCGACTGGATCACCTAGTCCAATCGACTAGTCGACGGAGAAAACAACTTCTGCATTGGAAATAGATTCACATCCCCTGTAGTGACCCGGTCCCTTTTTATTTTTAAGATTTAATCGAAACATATTTTGAGACCTTCGGTAGATTTGAGAAAAGTGCTAATTTGGAGGGAGAATTAAAATTTTAATTATGTAATGTGGATGGTATTGATGCGGGTGTGATAATTGAAAGATTCAAATATTAATATGGGATCAAAGTTGGGAATTTGAATTGAAATTTTGAGAAAATTCACGGAGTTCTGCTTCAGGGGTCACCGCTCGAGCGGACTATCAGGATACGCATGGACAATTCTAGAGCTTTGGAGAATATTTGGGAATATATTATATATACACATATCCAGGCGACGTGTGAACAAAAAAAAATCTCTTTTCTATTCTCCTTCTCTTCTCCTCTTCTTCCATTCTAGAGAGAGAAAGACCCAAACCCACATGAAATCCTAGCCCTCCCTCATGGAAATTGAAGAGTTAAAGCAAGATTGAAAGCAAGCAAGGGTAGAAATCAAGCTTTGGAGAAAGGAGATGGAAGATGGAGCATCAAGGAAGCAAGAACATCCACCATCAAAACCCTAGGAGGGAGAAATTGGAGGAATCTCAAGCTTTTGAGCAAATCTAAGGTAGGATCTAGATTCTCTCACATGTTTGTGTTGATTTGAGTTGACAATCTGTTATATGAGTAAATTATAGTAGGTTTCACGCATGATTTGAAGGATTGATAGAATAATGTGTGAGTTGGGTTGGGTTTTCATAAAGAGTTATGTTTTTGAGAAAAGATTAATCATGGTTTGTTCAAATTGGTTTTATAAAAAGGGTTTATGAGACTTGAATCTAATATTTTGGAGTTAAAATTGAGATTTGAGACATGTTTGAGGAAGGTTTAAGGGTATGAAGTCTAGAAACTCAAAACAGGGAACAATCTGGGTTTGTCTCGAACACCAGCGCGCTCGAGCGGAGCCCTGTTCACTCGAGCAACCAACTGGCAGAGAGTTGGGCGCTCGAGCGCCCGACGTCCGCTCGAGCAGACTGACTGCGCAGGGCCAACTTGTTTTGATCATATCTCCCTCATCTGGACTCCGAATTGGGTCGTTCTTCTACTCAAATCGAAGCCCCGGAAGTCCTCTTTCCAACAAAACTACTCTCACAAAAAAATTCATTTTTTAGAAAAAGTTATGATTAAAATAGTGAGGGTATTTCAAATTTTATTGACCACGTTCCACCCGATTTTGTCCAAATGCTTTGAAAAGGTATATTTTCATCAATGATGAGCCTTTTCATCGAATTTCCTATCCCTTGGGCTATGAATATACCTACTCTACTACACTTGGGTTGGGATACTTATTTTGGGGTAAATGACAGGATTTTGATTAAATTTTTGTGTGCACCTATTACACCTCACAAATCATGCATCAAATTTGAGTTAATCTATATCCTACGAGCTTCGGCTCACGTATGTTTACAAAACCTTTTCAGGTTTCAAGGACTAGGAGCGACACTAGGGCCAAGATTTCATTATGGGAAAGGCTAGAAGTTAGAAGAATAATTTTATATCTCTTTGTATTTGTATCATGTTTGTATGTAAATTTGAGCGGATGAGTATAATGATATTGTGGTTGTAAATAAACCCTTGGAGAATCACAAGCATTTATTTGAAATTGGATATGTATGAGAATTTATTTGTTTAGAGAAGGTTTTCATTTTGGGTTGGTTTTCAAAAATATATTAAAGTTATATTAAAACGGGTCAGGGGCGCTACAAATGGTATCAGAACTCTAGGTACGAATACCTAGGAACCGTGGGAAGTAAGGATGACCTTTATATGAGAATTGTTTAATGAGATTAGGCACCAATACACGGCATGAATTGTGTGCTTGCATGGGTTGCAATTGAATTATTTTGCACATGTTATGTGTTGTTTATATGAGCGTGGAGGTCGAGTCTTGGGGTGAGGTGACATGCCATATGGCGTCCGGTTAACTACTTTGGGGTTCGAAATAGAAAAGCGTTTGGCTGACGTTTCTTCTATGAGAAATCTGAATTAGTTGCCCAGATTGTCGCGTTGCTTTGCGATTTTCCCTCAATATGTGAATATGTGGATGTGATGTGACTAAGTATTGAGTAGTGTGTAGCTTGGCTTTAGGAGGTTAGATGGAGCTTGACCTAGTTGGGTGTCGTGATATCCTTGTTGTAGGGATTATGCCTGTGGGACTAGGATGAGTTGTGAACTGGACGATGGTATGAGTGGTGGCCTTAAGACCCGGTGGTCAGTGATTGTGGAGGGTGTATGCCCGTGTGACAAGCATCGATTGTTTGAAGTGTATTGTACCCATGTGAGTTGGGGTTGACCGTAGTTAGTTGCCTATTATGTGTTGAGCCACCCGTAGTTTGATGAGCAAGTATCGTAGAGTGCTACCTCTTGGTGGTTGTTTGTAGTGGTTGGGTCTAAGGTATGACCTTGGGCACGTTGAGGATTATGTACGTTGTGAGCCATGCTATATCTTGAGCCTTGCTATGTCATGAGCCGTGTACCCCGAGATTAGGTATGGACGGGAGCATAGTGGGCGGGAACATAGTGGACGGGAGCGTAATAATCTCCAGTGTAAAGTGAGCTAGAAAGTCTGTGCGTAGGCACGTGTTTGGGAATGTCTCTTACCCTGAGGGGTGTTGCTGGTGACCACAGTAGTATCTTGTGATTTTGGAGGTTAGATTAATAACCCTTGTGTTTTCCTCCTAGCGTGATGCTAAGTTGTGTTTCTTGATAAAAGTTGAAAGCATATGAGGAAAGAATATGTGGACTAAAGATGTTATCGATCGGTTGGTTGTCGAGTGATGTGTGTGTACGTAAGAGAAGATGTATATAGGTAGTAGTTGTGATGTGATGAATGAAGATTTGAGGTTGTTTGGAAAGTTTCATGAAGAAGAGTTTTGTGACTTGGGTCGTTGTTCTCAAGAATAAGGGAGATTATGTAGAATACATAGTGTTTGGTAAGAATGTGAGTATGCGACGTTTGTGGCGCTTGTGATAGATGCTGCTGGTGTAATTGATTTGGTCATCTTAGGATGATGTATTTGTATGAGAAGATTCCATGAGTGGATGATGTTGGTTGTGCATGATCCGGTGTAAGATCTAAAGATGGTAATGTTGTCTTACCCTTAGGGTGGAGTGATAGGGTGGTACCGTTTGGTCTCGAGTTGGTAGGTAAGGTTTGTTTTGTTTATGTTATATGTAGTCGCTTTTACGTTTAGATAACTGTATGCTGGTGGTGTTCGTGCAATGACATAAGAGACGGGGTGTTTTCTAATTTCTAGGGGTACCGGAGCTGTAAGCTAAAGACTGTGGCGTGGGTTTTGTCTACTCGTTTAGTTGTTACTTACTCATAGGAAATCGAGTTGATTTGTTGCAACCATGTGAGGAGATGTTCTAAAGTGATGTGAATACGTAAGTGGTGTTATGCCTTGATGGGTAATCGATGAGGGCCTTATTGATGCGTGTGATGCATTGTTGGAATGTGAAGGAATGGATGATAGTTAATGAGCTTGGGTAGAGATCTAAGTGTGAAGACCTAGTGCGATGAATGATATACTCATTGTGAATGGTAGCTGACAACGTTTGTCTGACGATGTTTGATGTCTTTGTGAAGACTGGTAATTAATCTTCTTTTAAACCGAGCGTGTAATAGTGGCCCTACGAGGTAGTTACGTGGAGCGAGAGCCTAGGGCCGACTCATGGTTTTCCTAGTGAGAGAGATGTATCAGGGTTGGTTGACCAGTGTGATTGTTCGTTCTTGGTGGAAGTAAAACGTTGGGATCATCGGAGTGTAGATTCATTTACTCATAGTTTCTTGAAGAGCCCGTTTGAACCCAAGCGTATGGGTAATGTTTTTGGAAATGTAGTTTGGTTTGTACGAAATGCTGATAGCTTTAGTTCAAGTCAGGTGAAGTCCCTATGGGAGTTCAGTGGGTTTAAGGCCCGTATGAGTATAATGCGAGCGAGGTCTAAGAGTTGAGAGTTTAGTATAGCGGATGATCTTGATATCATGATCGGTGTCGACAGTAGCTGTGTAGCCGTGAGTGATGCAACCTCTAGGTGAGACTTACAAGGTTCTTTGGAAGTCGAATAATGATGGGAATCTCAGAGGATTTGTATTCGTGATTGTGATCCGTGAGTGTGTACCTAGGGTATGAGTACTACCGGAATTGGGTGATTGGGGGAAATTGAGCTTCTCATAGATTTTCTGGGTGGAATTCGTTTGCTCTACCGTGTAACTGTAAGTGTGTAGGGTTGCGTTCCCTTTGAGATTGGATTGGTAGAACAGGAATGTGTCTTGTGGATGAGGAAATTAGTGTTGAGAGATGGAGTTTCATCTACAATGATCAACTGAGAATTGTTAACTGTTGTATGCAGCTTGTTCTGAGTTACGTAGGTATGGATGTACCTATAGCTCTCGGATAGAGTGGGAAATTTGTTAGAACCTGGCGGCTGGGATTGTCACATGGTGTGTTTCTGACAGGCTCTTGCGAACTTGGATTCGTGTTTCGTTTGGGGCATTGAACTACTCAAAGTTTTGAAGTGTGGAGAATGGTTTGACTGTTTGAAGGGAAGGCATGGATGTATCTGATAGTGTGGATTAATGGAGTGATATAATTATGGATGACCAATGATTAGATGGTTTGCAGTGGTGTAGATGTAAAAGACCAAGAGGTACATGTATGGTGTCATGACGAGGGATGCGATTTAGTTTTTATGGATGAGTGTATAACTATGGGACTTTTGATTCATGTGATGTACTTAATTCTAGTGGCTCATGAAAGTCGGTGGTTCAAGGACTGATGTGATGCAGTGCAAGTAGTAATTTGGTTTCAAATTTGTAGTGGTTAATTGGCCTTAAGGATATGGGCGATTTCAGAGTGACACGTGAAACTCTTGTGAACAATGTCTAAGTTTGGCAACATGTTTTTGGATTGAAGAAGTAGTCCTCGGTGTGCTTTGGAGTACAGCAGTAAGTTAGACCATAATACGACGAAGTCGAGAGGATCTTAACAGTGGTGAGACCTGTGACGCATAATGCTATGGTTGAGAAGGTTCAGCCTTCGGGAACGTGTATGGGATGTAGTGGTTGACTCTAGTTCTTGTGTCGATTCCGGGTAAGAATTGATGTTATATTAAACGATGAACCGATTTAAATTGGTCATGCCAGATATAAATACAATCCGATGCATTTGGATAATTCTAATATTTGTGAAACATTGGTGTTCAGAAGATAGCACTCTTGACTTATATTATCACGAACAACGATCAAGATCATGGGATTAAGAAAGATTATATGTGGACCGAGTGATTAATGTTGTGTTTAGACGAATATTAAGAGTGAAGGACAGTTTGGTGTGACCTAAGACGAATTTCGAGGATGAAATTTCCTAAGTGGGGGAGATTGTAGTGACCCGGTCCCTTTTTATTTTTACGATTTAATCGAAACATGTTTTGAGACCTTCGGTAGATTTGAGAAAAGTGCTAATTTGGAGGGAGAATTAAAATTTTAATTATGTAATGAGGATGATATTGAAGCGGATGTGATAATGAAAAGATTCAAATATTAATATGGGAGCAAAGTTGGGAATTTGAATTGAAATTTTGAGAAAATTCACGGAGTTCTGCTTCAGGGGTCACCGCTCGAGCGGTGGGGGTTCGGTCGAGCAGACTATCGGGATACGCATGGACAATTCTAGAGCTTTGGAGAATATTTGGGAATATATTATATATACACATATACAAGCCACGTGTGAACAAAAAAAAATCTCTTTTCTCTTCTCCTTCTCTTCTCCTCTTCTTCCATTCTAGAGAGAGAGAGACCCAAATCCACATGAAACCCTAGCCCTCCCTCATGGGAATTGAAGAGTTGAAGCAAGATTGAAAGCAAGAAAGGGTAGAAATCAAGCTTTGGAGCAAGGAGATGGAAGATGGAGCATCAAGGAAGCAAGGACATCCACCACCAAAACCCTAGGAGGGAGAAATTGGAGGAATCTCAAGCTTTTGAGCAAATCTAAGATAGAATCTAGATTCTCTCACATGTTTGTGTTGATTTAAGTTGATAATCTGTTGTATGAGTAAATTATAGTAGGTTTCATGCATGATTTGAAGGATTGATAGAATAATGTGTGAGTTGGGATGGGTTTTCATAAAGAGCTAAGTTTTTGAGAAAAGATTAACCATGGTTTGTTCAAATTGGTTGTATAAAAAGGGTTTATGAGACATAAATATAATGTTTTGGAGTTGAAATTGAGATTTGAGACATGTTTGAGGAAGGTTTAAGGGTATGGAGGCTAGAAACTCAAAACAGGGAAAAATCTGGGTTTGTCTCGGACAACAGCGCGCTCGAACGGAGCCCTATCCGCTCGAGCGACCAACTGGCAAAGAGTTGGGCGCTCGAGCGCCCGACGTCCGCTCGAGCGGACTTACTGTGCAGGACCAACTTGTTTTGATCATATCTCCCTCATCCAGACTCCGAATTGGGTCGTTCTTCTACTCGCATCGAAGCCCCATAAGTTCTCTTTCCAACAAGACTACTCTCACAAAAAAAATCATTTTGTAGAAAAAGTTATGATTAAAATAGTGAGCATATGTCAAATTTTCTTGACCACTTTCCTCCCGATCTTGGCCAAATGCTTTGAAAAGGTATATTTTCATCAATGTTGAGACTTTTCATCGAATTTCCTATCCCTTGGGCTATGACTATACCTACTCTACTACACTTGGGTTGGGATACTTGTATTGTATCAATTGGTTGGGGTTTTGCTGTAGAGTGGGTTTTCAAAATATAACCAAGGTCTTTTTAAGAATAAGGATGGATATCTGAATATGGTGATATGACATCGTCATCTTCTAGCATTACTAAGCCTTTGAAAGAGAACTCTAGTTGTGAACATATGCATAGCTATCTATGATGGGTGCATTCTGTTTTGTTTGAATGGCATGGTCATGTTTGAGTTAATTACGCATTGGTACGTTATGTTGTTGATAAATAAGAATTGGGGTTTGGGTTTAAAGAACTGGTATATCAAAATTGAAGTGAGTATTGGTTAGATTGAAGGTTGTTATAATCTGTTGTAAACTTATTCCATAACATTATGTGACACATGTTGATGTCAAGCCTAAGTTGTGGGTTTTATTGGGTTTAACCAACGAATTTATGAATTTAAAACCGCATGAATGGTTAATTCGGGTATGTGCCCTAAAATGATGGAAATGTGGATAATGGAATTGTGTAATGAATGGGTTTGGTGAGAGGAACCATTTGGGTTGGACCCACGTGCATGTGTTTTGTTACGAAATGCTGAAACGGACCGATTTTGAATTGCTAAAGTTGGGCACAAGTTGTTCCTTAGTGAAAGTCTGAAAAACTGCGCAGATTGGGTACTCTGCCCGCCGGCTAGCAACCGGGAAAGGACGTATTTAGGTTCTCTACCCCCGGCTAGCAATCGGGAAAGAACATATTCGGCTTCTCTACCCGTTGGCTTGTGACCGAGAAAAGACGATAGGGTTCTCTGCTCTCCGGTTGACAACCGGGAAGAGACGAGTCGTGTCGGGGTATAGAACGTTCTGTTACTCCATAAGGCCTGTGTGGCCAGGTTGAATGTAACGTTATGGGGTCTATACGCTCGTTCGGCGCCGGTGCCTATGTTTTGAGCCATAGATTGGCAAAATATGAAATGTGTTGGCAAAGCATGGGAATATGCGTGTGTTATACATAATTGGGTTGGTAAAACCTTAAGTTGGAAATATAATAAAATGGTAATGTGTATTGGGAAAATTAAAAATGGCAAGATGTGTTGGGTTAACGGTGAATGAAAATGAGTTGGGCCAATTCAAAATGGTGTAATGGTTAATTTCATGGAAATTAAGAAGTATGAGGCAATAATCTTTTTGCAAGGCTCGGTTATGCAATGTGAAGTTATTTTCGGGTAAATGACAAGATTTTGAATAAATTTTTGTGTGCACCCATTACACCTCTCAAATCATGTATTACATTTGAGTTAATCTATATCCTATGAGTTTCGGCTCACGTATGATTACAAAACCATTTCAGGTTTCAAGGACCAAGAGCGACACTAGGGCCAAGATTGCATTATGGGAAAGGCTAGAAGTTAGAAGAATAATTTTATATCTCTTTGTATTTGTATCATGTTTGTATGTAAATTTGAGCGGATGAGTATAATGATATTGTGGTTGTAAATAAACCCTTGGAGAATCACAAGCATTTATTTGAAATTGGATATGTATGAGAATTTATTTGTTTAGAGAAGGTTTTCATTTTGGGTTGGTTTTCAAAAATATATTAAAGTTATATTAGAACGGGTCAGGGGTGCTACATCCCCAAACCAAACCAAACCAAACAAGCCTTTTCAAAACCCCAACAAGCGTAAAACACATATCCACATGTTGTTCTACTATGATGAAGCAAAAACCAACACGTCGAATATGTATAAATGAAAAAAAAGGAACCAGGTCTCACAACTCTCCCCCTCTAAAAGAAATTTCGTCATCAAAATTCAACATTGAATCTTAAGCCAAACACCAGCCCATCATCCATCAGCAATCCCTGATGCCAACCCAACAACACCGCATAAAAGCAAAAATACCCCAGCAACTGAAACCCCAAACCATCATCACACAAGATAAACACGACTTGAGGAATCAACCTCTATACGGATTGCCCGCACATGCAAGTCCCGCAGACACTTCTATTATTCGTAAAACATCCATCCAATATCGAATCGAGATCCAACTCACACTCCTAACACCTCGCTACATAACTCTCATCGAACACAATCCACTCTAGCGAAAAATGCATAACACGAGGCCAATCTATCATGGAACCTAGTTTCAAACACTCTCTGTTCCAGGACATAGAGACCATTACCCTTGCTCACACTTGTTAGGAATGTATACTGAAAAGCCATACTTTTTAGGTATTTTATTCTTGATCCCTGGCATATTAATGAGAAACATTTGAGATGTTTT